>CALNHX010012443.1:0-25145 GCA_940337035.1 Agriotes lineatus
ATCATGGAAGTACAGAAAAAATCCTAATGATTTGAAAATAGCAGCCATAGTACCCTTTCATAAAAAGCGCTATAAAATGAACTGCAACATTTACCGGGGAATTTCACTGTTAAGTATGGCCGGGGAAATATATAAAAAAGTACTGGAACGCAGACTAAGAAAACAAATAGAGAACTTTTAACGACACTCAGTCAGGATTCAGTTCAGGCAAGGGAAAATTCCGCGAGACCGCAGGTCGGGTGGAATTTGAGCAGTTTTTTGTTGAGAGAAATTTGCAATAATTTGCACGTTGACGACAAAAATTCTCTTAAAAAATTTTGTCTTGAGTGGTATTTGGAAAGATTATTCAACAATATGGGTTGATGACTTTTACCGTGTTCGACAGCACACATTTTTAACGTTTTCTACTATTAATTCAATACTGAAGCTTCCAACACGATTATTATGAGTTTTTATAACGACGCTAATTTGCAAACTTCACTTTGACGTTTTGACGAAATGTCAGTCAAAGGCTCACTAAATGAAATCATTGAAACCAATCGGGCTCGCTTGAAAACACTGCGACATTAGGTGTTTTGAAGGACAGTGAATTTTGATTGGCCGTTTCTGACAAATTGAACAATCTTCATTGGTTCCTTCATTATAGTGTTGAATAATCTTGTATAATTTCGATTATTTTTTTCGTAGCGATCTCAACCAATCAGAAGGCTGGATTTAGTTAAGTTATCTTGTATAATTTCGATTATACAAAATCGATTATACTAGAGTAACTTCACTAGGCAACGCAATACATAACTTTTGTCAACTTGATGTTGTTTTCATGGAGATGACTTTCAGCTAGGTTAATACAAACAAATCGAGCTGCCAATAAAATATTGATTTGATTCTAATATTAAAATTTACTCAAAAAATAATCAAATCGAATACAATGCGTACTTCGAACACGTTATACGTCTCAAACTTCCTGCACAATAACAAATCGTGTCAGTTTGACAGAATAATCCTCCCGCTGACGCGGTCGGACTATTTAACCTGTCAAACTGACACTCTTTTATTATTGTGCAACAAGTTATCGACATATAACCTGATAATATCGAAGTACTTATAGTATTACTTCTGATTATACCAAATCGATTATACTAGAGTAACTTCACTAGGCGACGCAATACATTGCTTTTGTCAACTTGATCTTGTTTTCGTGGAGATGACTTTCAGCTAGGTTAATACAAACAAATCGAGGTGCCAATAATAGATATTTTTGCACTTGCGAGACTAAAGTTGGCACTTTAGTCACTTATTTCGGGGACTAAAGTAGCTCATTTAGGGCCAGTTCTACAAACCAAGGATAAAGTTATCCGGGGAATAAATACCCTAGAAACGATTGCTGTAACAAAAGAAACTATGACAATTATACCTCGGATAGCTTATTCTAAGTATATACTTGCATTGTAGAACCGGCCCTTAATCTCTAGGGACAGACGTAATTACTTTAGCCCCTAGGGCAGGGCTGGCGAACCACTGGCACGCGTGCCATTGATGGCACGCCACAAAATAATTTGGGCACGGCAGTAATTAAAGAATTTAGGTACCTAATTGAAACAATTTATGTTTAACAATGGATTGAACATGAAGCTTCAAGGCGCAAATAAAACAATTATTGTTATGATAGATCTCATTCATGCTTTCGAAGCTAAACTGCAAGTTTTCAGTAACGATATTGTTACCAAAAACTACAAGTATTTCTCAAACTTGAAAAAAATCTCCAGAGATTTGGATTTACATGAAATACCAGACCAAGCAAAAGTCACTGAAGAGTTTAATTCGGTAATTAATTCGTCAGTCAAAGAATTTTCAAAGAGATTTTCTCAGTTCAAAGAATTATCGGAAACACTGAAATTTATTATATATCCTGATGTAACATGTAACTTCACTTGATAAACTGAACTTGGCCAAATTTGATTGGTTGGAAATTGAAGAAATTGAAATGCAGCTGATTGATTTCCAGTCTAGTTCAATATGATTCAAAAATTTTTCGAAACAAGGAAAGAGTTGGAATTAAATGAAATAGAAATACTATATGTATCAGGTAATATAAGTAAAAGTGCCAATATTAAAATTATGGAAACGTGGAATTCAATTCCAGACACATTTAACAGTCTGAAGAAGCTAGCTTTTGCTATCTTAACAATATTTTCATCTACCTATGCTTGTGAGTCATTATTTTCAGAAATGAATAACATTAAAGACTCGCTCAGAAGCCTTTTCTCAGATGAATCCAGTCCAGCTTGCATTCTGCTAAAAGTAACAAAGTATGGAGATAATATAAGTTATTTAGCATCTAATTTGCAACAGCAGAAGTCGCACGATTTTTTTCTTTCATTTAAATAAACATAACCTCACTATTGCTGTACAAAATGTATTTCTTTTGTTGCAAATAAAGCGTTTTAAGTTGATAGGATTTAGTTTTATTTTTCCCCCATTAATCACTAGGTAAGTCAAGATTGTTTGATGGCACGTCATGGCCTCATAACATTTCTTTAGAAAAAATGGCACGTAGATAAATAAAGTAAAAATGTTACCGTATCTATGGTAAATTTATGTACACAGCATTCTTAATAAAATTTGTATTTAAAATTAATCAGTTGGCAGTATTGAATTGCATTCTCAGTCTATGTCAAATTCGAGGTTAGTAGGTTAGGTTTTGTTTGTCATTAGACACACACTGACGCAAAACTTAATCTGCAAATCTCGAATTTGACATAAACTTACAATACACTTCAGTACTGCCAACTGATTCAGGCTATCCAGGGCCTGCTGCAATTCAGTTTTTAAAAAATCACTCTACACAACATTCTTAATAAAATTCGTATTTGTCAGTTTCCAAATTGACAGATTTCAAATTTTTCAAATATTTGATGAAAATGTTCCCAAAAGTGCAAAAAATAGCGTATACCACGCGGGACTAAAGTGCCTAAATCCCTTGAGTGATTATTTCCCTCAGGCCCTACGGGCCCTCAGGAAATAGTATTCACTCGCAGGATTTAATGATACATTTTAGTCCCTCATGATATAATATACTATTATGCAGTAAGGGAGATATGAATATGTTTTTTCCTTGAGGTTGACATGTGTTACAGACCGAGGGTCTCTGGCCCTCGGTCTGTAAGTCAACAGAAGGTAAAGAACATGAATATCTCCCGTGGTGCATACAATATTTTATCTACTAGCATATTCGTAAAAATAGTATGAAATTTCAAAATGTCATAATGACATTTAAAATTAGAATGTGTAAGTAACATCAAGGATTGCCTCATTGTATGGTTGCTAAGACGTTAATTGTAGTTGCATTGTTACCATGAGTTTGAGGGAGAAATAATTTGACAAGTTATGAGTAGCTTGTCATATTTTGTTTCTATGACGAAAATGTACAATATCATGTTGCTAGCAGATAATAGTATATTGTTTAACGAGTGACGAAAGTAGCATTTTCTGCAAACGAGAGAACAGTTTATCAAACGAGGCGTAGCCGTGTTTGATAATGTTCTCAAGTTGCAGAAAATGCTTTTCGACGAGTAAACCACTATATACTTTTTCTATAACCATGGTTCACTATATAGATGTATAAAAAGTTTGAGAAATTTTATTCATTCATTCATAATCTATAGCCTCTTTTACCTTTCGGTGTCGAGGACCATTCATACTTCATTATCTTTAAAGTGATCTTGACGAAATCGGAGATTTAGGGATATACATAAAGTGGATGGCTTAAAACTATTCGCCAAATTTCCAAAATAGGCAAGTAATACATTTTCTGAGTAAGAATTTACTTGATTTGAGGCTCTCCAATCCATGAATTTTGCATAAATTTGTTTATCTACCATCACTACTAAAAATAGGCCTTTTAGCGCTAGCTTGTTCCACTAAAAGTGACATTTTATAGTTTACCGTGGTTAAAGAAATCAGATGTTTACTTTTAGCTCTAGTGCTAAAAGTGAAGTGAGGTTATAAAACTACAATTACGAACTGGAAGTGAAGTTGTAAAGCTATTCTAGTTACTTCTTGCGTTACAGGTAAAGTGTTTTTGAAATAATTAAAGCGTTATGTAATGAATACACTCAGATGTGGAGTATTAATATTTACATTTCGTAACTGACCTTGACAGCACTGGCTTCGCAAACATTCGCCCGCGGATGGCCTACTATTTATTATGACATAAATTAGAAGTGTCGTGGATGCAAACATTTGTTAAATCGATATTTATGGATTAATAACGGTAAAATTAAGGTCGTAGATAAAATATTGTATGCAACGCGTGCTAAAAGTCGTTTATGCATTAGACATGTTATGAAACTCAGCCTTCGGCTTCTTTTCATAATTTTCATGTCTCGTGCATAAACGTCGACTTTTAGCACTTGTTGAATAAATAGCTATTATACCGGTTCTTGGAGTTCATCGGTAATAATCCGTCGAGAGTCTTCTCAGCTACACTGGTAATTTCTGGAGGAGTATTCGCCAAATTAAACTCATTTTCAGAACTAAAACTCATTATAATAAACTTCAGTACACTTTTGCGAATTTAAGTTTATTATTGTTTGTATCGCGCAATTGACAACTCTGACTAATATGGCCGTTTGAAAGCGTCGCATAGCAACTAAAACACTACCGTCCGAGAGCAAGGCTACTTGATGAGACGCCCTGTCAATTTCGTGATCATTTTTATAACTGTATTTTGCATTTATTACGTTATACAAAGTAAATCTACACGTTTTTATGCTAAATCATGTTTTTCCATTATGCTTTGTAAAATTAAATTACAATTGGATATGGAAGAATGCATTTAATATCTGAAATTGTAACCACTTTCTTTCGTCACTAGAGACGAAAGTTAACGTTAAGGGATATTCTATCACTGGTCCCGGAACTGACGTTTTCGGTTGGGGTAAAACGTGACGAAAGCTGTTCATTTTTAAATAGTTACCTTGCTACCCTCGTTCGCTTCGCTCACTCAGGCATCAAACGGTCCTCGGTAGTATAAATCTTACCTACATCCCTTGTAAAGTAATATACTATTTTCTCCAACCACACGAATAAGGCGCCATATTGTCGAATAATTTTATATAAAAAGTAAGTCATTTCGGGATGTTTACCAATTACTTTGACAACTGTACACTTTTCGATTCATATTTGCACTAGTACAAAAATGAACGCAAGATAGGGTTTTACATGGTAGGCCAGTCATTTAAAACATCGTAGATCGCAAACAATTGCACAGTCCTGATTTTTTGGATGTTGTTAGGATAGATACCAATAGTGTAAAACCAAGTTTGCAGCTTCGAAAGACCTGTGATAACTGCGTGGTGCTCGAAAAACTTTTTTTATTCGGACTTTCTTCAGTTTTTGGCTTAGTTTCTCTAAAAGGCGCGTCCTACGGAAAAAGTCCTCCTATGCACTTTTAAAGTAGGAAAAATTTTCTACAATTGAGTCTAACAGCGACTTTCTAGGTCCAATAAATCTTGAGCTAGAGCGCTTCAAAAATTGGCTATTTTTCTCAAAAAGTTCGAAATTGTAGTTTTAGCTGTCTTCCGAGCAGAATATCGGTTAAAATACTCATCCTACGAGGAAAATCATGGGAAATGAAGTTGTAGAGCAGTTACTTAGCTTTAATCTTAGTATAAGCAAACCCTATAGGACCAATAGTTCCCTTGTTAGCAGGAAAAAACGAAAAATTAATAAAATCAGATTTTTCAAGAAATGGAACTTCTGTTATTAATATTGCACAGTTACACCTACAGAATGTTATAAAAATGACATTACATTTATAAATTTGACTTATTGTTATATACAGTGTCCGCCAAAAAGTCGGCATAATATAGGAAAAAAATTATTTTTGATTTTTCAAAAAAACTTTTTACGTCGATAATTCGTGCTTGTCTAAACACCTATTCAGCGCCTATCATATATACCGAGTGATTTTTACTTATTTAGGAAATGTAGTTTTTCGAAATTGTCAAAATCCGAAAAGTGCTATGTTTCGGAAATTAAGTAATTATTCATATTTTTTCCGTGCGCGATTTATCCTCTTTCGTAATCTGCAAGCTTCTCCTCGGGAAATCTAATTCTGTAGTTCTTATTTTGTCCCTAGCCTTTGTAGTAATAGGCCACGTTTCTCCGTTATATAAAACTATACTTTGTACAATGCTTTCGTAAATATGGCAGGAAATGGGAATATAATCATCAATCACTAGGAAGATGACAACAGAACTTTAAAATGGCGTGGACATGTGGAGAGAATGCGATAAGAAATGTGGCCGAAGAATATATTACACTGGACACCACAAGGAAGACAACGAAGAGGTGGTCTTCACCTCTCAAATGGATCCGGCGATCTGTCTTTGTTGGGGAGCCTCTCAGTTTTCCGTTATGTTTGGAAAATTCCTGATTGCTAGCTCGCCTTTGACTTTAATGGACTGTATTGAATTTATTCTTCACTAAATTATACACACGTTGAAAGCAAAGTAGGTAATTTATTCGCAATAAATTAGTACACAAACATTTGAACATTTAAACAAAGAATTAACGTTTCTCGGTGTGGACCGGTTCGCGTGCTGCCCCGTTGACAGACGGAACGTAAGTGGCGACGACAGGCGCGATCCAAGAATTCTGAAATGCGCATAGTACAACGCACAACTACAAGCGAGGCGGCACAATTTTATGAAACACTTAACATACCGCCCGCCTTGGAAAGGGTAACCTTTCAAATAACAACAGTACAAATTTGACATGTAACAGCTAGAGTAAAACATGTAAATAGATCAAACATATACAAAGCATAATAATACATAGATCTTAAGGTAATACAAGAAAACCCGAACAATGGATAGCCAAAAGGCTTTACGAAACACTGCGCAAGACGCTAACGTACTAGTTCACAACACTAGGTAGCGGGCACAATTTGGCGAAGGATCGCTTTACGATCCCTGACACAGTTTTCACTGACGCCACACGCGTAACGCCGTCAAGGCCAGGGTGCAGCTCGGTGACCCGGCCTAACCTCCACTTCAGAGGGGGAAGATTGTCATCCTTGATGAGGACCATGGAACTAGGCTGGAGGTCCGAAGTGTGTGTGCGCCATTTGGTGCGCTGTTGGAGTTTCGAGATGTACTCTTAACTCCATCTTTTCCATACATTCTGTTGGAGCTGTTGTATTCTTTGGTATCTAGACAGCCGAGACTCGGCTATCTCAGTAACGTTGGGATCAGGCAGTGACACCAAGGGACGACCGATCAGAAAATGAGCAGGAGTCAAAGGCTGAAGGTCGTTTGGATCAGCGGACAAAGGAGACAGGGGTCGGGAGTTTAAGGTTGCTTCCACCTGTGCTAGCAAAGTGCAAAATTCATCGTAATTTAGACTAGCGTTACCTATAACGCGCCGTATGTGATGTTTGGAGGACTTAATTCCGGCCTCCCACAATCCGCTAAAGTGGGGACTGTGCGCGGGTATAAAATGCCAAGCTACTCCGTCGCTCGCGACTGATTCGGAAATAGAAAGGCCTTGTGCCGCAAGAAAATTGCCTAATTCGATTAATTCGGAATTAGCGCCGACAAAGTTAGTGCCATTGTCTGAATAGACATGGAGCGGTTTGCCTCGACGAGCTACAAACCGGCGAAAAGCCATTAAGAAGGTTTCAGTAGAAAGGTCAGCGACCAATTCAAGGTGCACTGCTTTTGTGACAAAACAAACGAATAGACAAAGGTAGGACTTCACTAGTTTAGAACCACTTCCTTTGCGATCCTTTATCATGAACGGTCCACCATAATCGATACCAGTCGTATGAAATGGGGGCGATGATTGAATACGAGAGGCTGGCAGATCTCCCATTATGGGTTCGGTTAACTTAGGAGAAAATCTAAAGCACCGCAAGCATTGATGAACCACTTGCTTGACTATATTTCTGCCAGAGGTAATCCCATATCGTTCTCTGAGATTAGCTAACAGCATTTGAGGTCCGGCATGCAGAAGCCGAAGGTGCTCATGTGAGACTAGGAGTTTGGCGAATGGATGTTTGCCAGAAATCACTAGAGGAAACTTCTTGTCAAAAGGTAATTGAGAGTTGTGGAGTCTACCACCAACTCTTAGCAGTCCCTTGGAATCCAGATAGGGGTTCAAGGATATCAAAGCAGAAGATTGTTTCACAGGCTTGTTCTGTGACAACAGCTTAAATTCGTCAGGAAATGACTCACGTTGTGAAAACCTTGCAAGCTTTACAAGGGATGCTTGCAGTTCATCTGTAGAAAGGGGCCCAGAAAGGCGATCAGCTTTGGGGGTCAGCGCATTGTTATAGAAACGAAAGCAATAAGCTGTAACTCGTTGTAAGCGAGCCAAACTTGAATACTGATTGAACGGAAATGGTTCAACAGAGGTTACAGAAAAACTTTGAACTTCTTTTTTGAATTCTGGAAGCTCAGCAAGAACATGTCTGGAAGTAGGCCAAGATGCCTCACCTTCGCTTAGCCAGGCGGGACCATGCCACCAAAGGCTTAATTCTTTTAAAACTAAAGGAGAGACTCTCCTAGTGAGAAGATCAGCAGGATTCGAAGCGGTAGGAACATGCCTCCACGTGGCATCAGAAGTGAGTTGCTGAACATCTGCAACTCTGTTGCACACAAAGGTTTTAAGAAGATTTGGACTGGTTTTCAACCATCCTAGCACTATTGTGGAATCGGTCCAGAAAACAATTCTAGATATGGGCAAATCAAGTGCCTTTATGACTTGCACGGAAAGTTTACTTAGAAGAACAGCTCCGCAGAGCTCGAGCTTCGGAATTGTCAAGGGCTTTAAAGGGGCTACCTTGGCCTTGGAACAGAGAAGGTGAACTTGTACTTCCCCTTCCTGATTCTTGGAACGGAGGTATATCGACGAACCGTAACCATTGTTGGAAGCGTCGCAGAAACCATGGAGTTCTATCTCAACCACGCGCCGACAGAGGACGTGACGAGGAATTGCTAAATCATTGAGCATGAGAAGATCACGCCGATATGTAAACCATTTTTCTTGTATGGCGTTGGAAACGGGTTCATCCCAATTCAACTTTTCCATCCAAAGTTGTTGCAAAAGAACCTTGGCACCCATGGTGCATGGACTTAGCAGACCCAGCGGGTCAAATATCTGTGATATTTCAGACAAGATGCTACGCTTGGTAGCCTTACTACTTGTAGAATTTGAAATATTGAACATCAGATGATCGCTTTTGAAGGACCAAATCAAACCAAGGGTGCTGGTGTGCTCATGTGCACTGAAATCAAGAACACCCGGATGCAAATCGGAATCTGGGATTCCATCGAGAACTTCTGGAGAATTGGAAATCCACTTTCTAAGTTTGAAGCACCCTGAATCAAGAATCTGATTCAAGTTTGAACAGAGAGTACGCGCTTTCTCAGGAGTGTCGGCACCTGTCAGAAGGTCGTCGACGTAGAAGTCCTCCTTTATCACTCGAGAGACTTCGGGATTTGAAGCTGCACATTCGATGCCCAATTGGGTCAAACATCTAATGGCAAGAAAAGACGCTGAAGCAGTGCCATAAGTAACTGTGTTCAGATCGTATGACAGAAGAGGCTCAGTTGGAGATGACCGCCACAGGATTCTCTGAAGGGGCCTATGATTAGGATTCACCAGAACCTGACGATACATCTTCTCGATGTCGGCTGATATAGCGAACAAATGCTTGCGAAAGCGAACAAGAATGGAAAATAAGTCTTGTTGCACGGTTGGGCCAACCATCTGAATACTGTTCAGAGATTGCCCGGAAGTGGTTGCTTGGGAACCATTGAACACAACTCGGAGTTTAGTTGTCAGGCTTTCCTCTTTTAAGACTCCGTGGTGGGGTAGATAATAGGATATCTCGTTTGAATTAGGGTTTGAAACGGACATATGACCTAATTCAGAATATTCATTCATGAAACTCGAATAGCGATTGGACAAGTCAGGGTTCGCTTGTAACCGCTTCTCTAATGATACGAATCTTTTCTGAGCGATTTGCCATGAATCACCCAATACCTCTACAGGTTTCTTAAGAGGGATAGAGACAACGAATCGACCATTCGCTTCTCGTTGAGTATTTTGCACGAAATGTGCCTCACAGGCGTTCTCTTCATTTGTGCGGACCTTTTCCTCAGGGTAATGTTCGAGCTGCCAAAACCTAGCAATGGGATCAGAAGCATCCTCGATCGTGCTAAGATTGCACTGTACAGGGTACGCAGAAGGGGGGCCTGTAGGGCCAGAAACAATCCAACCAAAACGAGTTTTTTGGAGGATGGGAAGATTTGGGCCTAGACCAATTTGTCCAATACAAAGGAGCTGCCAGAAAATGGGCGAACCAATCAGAATGTCGATGGTGCCCGGTTGGTCGTAGGACAGATCTGATAACTTGATGTTATCAGGAACCTTGAAACTGTTTCGCTGGACGCGAAAACTTGGGGTTGTACCTGTAATCTCATCGAGAACAAGACAGGATAGGCCAATACTGTATGAGGTGTGAGGGGCTTGCAGCTTGATATCACACCTAGCCTTGATTTGAGAAGTAGCTTTACTTAAGCCAGAAACAGTAACGTTGACTTCGCGAGTTGGAAGCTTCAACCTTTTACACAAATCTGAACGTATGAAGTTCGATTGGGAACCGGAATCCAGCAGGATTCGCACAACATGAGGCGTACCATCATCAGCGATGAGTTTAGCGGTAGCCGTAGGTAAGAGTACCTGCAAAGCATTCGAACAGAATGCCGAAATCGATTGATTTACTTTAACAGGGGTTTCTGCTGACACCGCAGATCCTGGTTGACTAAAAGAAGCATTTTGAGGTTTGTCCTCATGAAGAAGTGTGTTGTGTCTTGATTTGCACTTTCTACACGTATATTTGGAGCTACAGCGGCTCGAAAGGTGACCCTGAGTTAGGCAATTAAAGCATACACGGAGCTCTTTTGCCTTTGAATTTCTGTCAAGAGAAGACAGCTTGACAAACGTATCGCATTTGTACAAGGGATGAGATCCTTTACAAAATGGACACGAAGGGGTACCTGACACAAATGATTTCGAATGTACCTTGGAAGACTTTTCGGGTACAAGCTTAATATTCTTTACTTCTAGAGTTTCTAGAAGATTTGCTGTGTTTTACAAAAATTCCTTGAACTCGTCAAGATTAGGCAGATCAGAACTTGACCGGTTTCTAAGGACCTCCCATTCACGGAATGTCTTGGGGTCCAGTTTTTTAGAAACGACATAAATGATAACAACATCAAGAAGCTCGCTTTCGGTAGCTAATGATTTGATTGCTGTAAAATGTTTGAATAACATATCGCTAATCGTACGTAATTTAGTTGCAGATTCCTTACTGCACGATTCAAGTTCAAAAATAGCATTGAGGTGGTTATGAATCAGAATTTTTGGATCATTGTAACGATTACACAATGCATCCCAAGCTAGAGTATAATTACTCGCAGTAAACTCTAAACTTTTTATAATTTGGCTTGCATCACCCTGTAAACTAGCCTTTAAGTAATGCAGTTTTTGAATATTAGTTAGCGTTTGATTCTCATGAATTAAACTAATAAAAATCTCACGAAATTCCAACCACTCTGACACGTTCCCTGAATATTTGGGAATGGAGATGGTAGGAAGGCGTACAGCTCGATTATTGCAATGCGAACTGCAGCTTGAATGCCCTGATCTCACGCTACCGTTAGGAGATCCAGAACGATCTGGCGCAACATCAGACTGCTTGTTGTATTCATTAATCAAATATTTAGCTTGCGAGATTGCAAAATAATAAGAATCTTCAAATTCAACTTGTTGCTGCATTTCAGATTCTGCATCTTTACTGTTTTCTAAAATTTGTTCATGAACCGCACAATATTCTGATAACAGGGTGGCTGTATCATTCAATCTTTCTTGCAATTGAATAATTTGAGCGCTAGATAAGAATTGATCTTCATCGTGAATTGTTTGCAAAGATTGCACGTAATTTGCGAAACGCGTAACCTTGCCTTTGATTGAGCCTCGTACTCTTACAAGCGGATCCATAATTGTTGAAATTAAAACAGTTTAACAGATAGAACTAACTTTCGTACGCCACTGGTACGGAATTTTGTTTACAACGCAAGACAGCGCTTGATAACGACGCGAAATTAACTTGGCGCTAACGACGCAGAAAACGGCACTGGTACAACGACTGCAATATGAAACATGCAGGGGATATGTACTCGCGAATCAAACGAAATAGCTTCGCATTTCACGCAATTAAAATGTTTATATGACTCATAAACCATTTGTTTACGCAATAATACGCAGCTGAAATTATGCACATGCAGAGACACAGATGATAGAAAACCAAATTCATGCATAGGAAATCTCACAAAGGAAATTAGGCTTACATTGATATTGTTGTGTGCCGCCTTTTTCGTTGTTATGGCTTGAACTGCCGTCTCGTCTGCAGCTGACCTGCCCACCTGCACGAACTTGGCGTTTGGCTTTCTCGCTCCTACGTTGATATCACCGTATGCTGTCTTCCTTCCTCTCGTTAGGGATGAATTTAACACGATTGAAACTGCGTGTTGTACTTACTTGCCTTGTACAACTGCGAATCCGGGCCGATGATCCATGCGGCTCGAAGGAACAATGTTGGGGAGCCTCTCAGTTTTCCGTTATGTTTGGAAAATTCCTGATTGCTAGCTCGCCTTGGACGTTAATGGACTGTATTGATTTTCTTTACTAAATTATACACACGTTGAAAGCAAAGTAGGTAATTTATTCGCAATAAATTAGTACACAAACATTTGAACATTTAAACAAAGAATTAACGTTTCTCGGTGTGGACCGGTTCGCGTGCTGCCACGTTGACAGATGGAACGTAAGTGGCGACGACAGGCGCGATCCAAGAATTCTGAAATGCGCATAGTACAACGCACAACTACAAGCGAGGCGGCACAATTTTATGAAACACTTAACAGTCTTACTTGTCCCGAAATCATGCATTTTTTGTACTAATGAAACAAATAACTAATTTGATCCTAATATTAAAATTTACTCAAAAAATAATCAAATCTAATACAATGCGTACTTCGAACAAGTTATACGTTTCAAACTTCCTGCACAATAACAAATAGTGTCAGTTTGACAGAATAATCCTGCCGCTGACGCGGTCGGACTATTTAACCTGCCAAACTGACACTCTTTTATTATTGCGCAACAAGTTATCGACATATAACCCGATAATATCGAAGTACTTATAGTATTACCTACTTCTGAATACAGTAAATAAAATCAGGACAGGAAATGAGCATAACCGAAAATTTATTACCAATAAAGGAGCCCAGCAAGGTGGGATTCTCAGTCCCCTCCTGTTCATCACTGTCATGGATGAGATTGCGAAGAAAGTAAGTCGCAACAGCAAAGTAGTAAGAGTGGGCGTTAGACACTTGAAATCGGTCGTTATCAAAGAATTTCTATATCCAGGTGACTTGATACTAGTGGCAAACACCACAGAAAATTTTGCAAGCTATAATCAATAACTGGAAATGCACTCTGGAGAAATATGACATGAAAATAAACGCAAACAATACAGGAGTTATGATAGTAGCAAAGATCAATGAACAAATAAGTGTGAATATAGAGGAACAAACTATACAACAAACATTGCTGCTGAAATATCTAGGAATCATTATCCACAGCAAAGCAGAAATTGAACCTGCCATAAACAACAAAATCACCTCAGCTTCCAGGATGTTTAATGCTTTAAAGTCGACTTTCTTAAAAAAAAAGAAGTGATTAAAAACACAAAAATTAAGATTTCTAGAACAGTGTTTGTCCCAATCTTGTTATACGGGTGCGATTCGTGGGTGCTCCATAGAGAGCTAAAATCTAAAATCGAAGCAGCAGAGATGAGAATATTCTGGAAGATAGAAGTCGTATACAGAACCGATAAAATAAAAAATGTAGAAGTAAGGAAAAGACTGAATGTTAAGCCCCTCGACATAGAGAAAAGACAACAACTGGGCTGGTTTGATCATGTGGCGAGAATGAGCAATAACAATATCGTCAAAACAATTTGGGATGCGGGAACGGACTGCAAGAGACGAATGGGAAGACCAAAACACTTGGAACTCAGAAATAGAAGAACTCCCGAGGGGACGTGGCTATTCAATAGCACATGAACTACAAACAGCTGATATGTTTTATTTTGACTTTAACAATGCTCCATATTTTGATATCAAGAACCATTGGCTGATGTTGATTGGAAAGCACATTTTTCAAATAATGATTTGAATGGGTGTGTAAGAACTTTTTATGATGTTTTATACTCAACATTAGAACATTTTGTTTCTAAGAAAATGTGTACCACTAGTACGAGCCCTAACAACTAATAGTTCGGACGATTACGATTTTTGCATAAAAGGCAGTCTTATTATTATTTAATCCTCTTATTGCTTTCTTTAATGTTTAATTATATCTTTATTTTTATGTTTAATAACTATTTCATTCACTATTCAAGCTTGACTTAAAGTCGAACTGTACAAAATTATTATAATATACAAATAGTGTAAAATTTGTTGACAACTAATAGTTCGGACGGGTGCAAAGCATGCTGTATAATGAGGAGGCTTTAGAAATAAAAAATAAAATACATTTCTTTATGGTAAGCAAGATGGCGGAGGACGTAGAAGGCGAAAATAAAGAGAGAACTATTAGCGAAAAACGGTTTAAATGTATGCATGTGCATTATTTGTAACGCGTTGTATCATACAAACTGTTCGAAACGTGTAAAATCGCTTCAGATTGTGGATAACTTCTTCGTAGTGTGCTGCGAACATAACCTCTAAACAAAACGACGATGAGACAAGCAACGATGTTCTTGTACTTCGTAAAGTTATAGTGTCCTTAAAATCCAAAATCGCCGATTTATAAAACAAGAAATATAGATCTGAGGACGGAAAGGGAGAGGAAATTCTAAAAGAAAGCGAGAATTTAATCGTGCCGAGTGGTACTTCTAGCAGATCAAGCAGCTATACGTGTCTAGATAAGAAATGTGAAGAATGCAACAGATTAATTACGGAAAATAACCTGCTCAAGGATCTAGTCAAGGAGATCAAGCATAAAAATCAACTTCTCGAGAAAAAGAACATCAATTTATAAGAAAAATTAAGCCTCACACAGTTAGCATAGTGTCTTTTGTTGAGGATCTTCTGAAATGGTATTAAGCTCACAATTTGGCTCTGTTTGCAATGCAAAATGTTTAATTAACCAAGGCAATAAATCACAGAGATAGGATATTTTATATAATTGCAATTTGAAACAATAATAAAAGTATTAAATGCATTGGTAATGAGATGCGAAAAGTAGTAATTAGTAGGATAAAGGCACGCAAAAGAAAAATATATTTCAGAGGGTTTGAATTTGGCTTTTGAATAAAGTAATATAATTAAAATAATAGGTTTGTGCACATGTAAAGCCAGACCAAACGAAAGCAATTGACACAAAAGGTTGTTGTGTGCATATAAATGAGCGTAGTTATCAATAAAAGCAAAGGACAGTAAAAATTGTGAGCAATCTGAAGGGTAATTGAAGATAAGGATAATATAGAAAATTGCAAAGAGCAATCTTGAATGTAGGCAGCAGAAGAGAAGCAAGCGACGTAAAAAGTGGACTCAAATATCAGTGGGTTAATAATTAAAAACAAAGTGCAAAAGAGCATAGCAGTGAAATTAAAAACGTTTGTGAGTGCAACTTTAAAGAACAATACTAGTTATAAGCAAAAGACAATATTTTAGTTTTAAGAAAATGTTAGATTTTTAATTTGTGTAATCAAACTTTATCCTATGTGTGGTTAATATTATCAAAACTAATTTCCAATTAATAGTAGAACACCGTATCTTAGCAACCTGATGCTTTTTGGTTATTAACAAAGAGAACAGTTGAAAATAGAAATTAATATAGTATGTCGAATTTGTGCTCCATATTTAACTAATGTTTTATAATAATAAACGTGTTTTACTAATTATAAAAAGTGGTCCAATTTATTATCCAAGTGTCACTGTACCTGTAGGAACGTTTGTGGCGACTTACACGACATAAAAGTGAAATTTTCCAATCTCATCCTTGAGTGGACATCGGTGGCCGACCAACTGGACTTTACGATCTTCGACTAGAACCAAAATTAGCATCGGAACCCAGAGGTCAGCAATCGGGGACATCAGCGGGGTCTGTAAGAACGTCGCTGACAACATCTGCACCCAGGGGAGCGACTCCAGCAGAGCCAGAGGCAGAAAATCGGCAGCGTCATCTGCGAGCAGCATCGAAGCGAACTTCACGAGGTAGGATCTATCTGTAATTTTAAGAGTTGCCGTTCGGAAAGCTATGTAAATTCGAGATTGAACCTTATTGAAGAGGCATAGCGCTTTTCCAAGGTTCCCGCTACGCCGCAATTTTCATAAACAGCAAGGCGTCATAAAATTTTGCGAAATTGGGCATTATCGGGCATCATAAACAAATGAAAGTTAGCGTGGGTTCTATGTCATCCTAACAATGAAGGCGAGTTAATTGTTGCCAAGCGGGAATATTTGAATTATTTATCTGATGCTTTCTGGCATTATTTCACGATTTTAAGCGTTCAAATACACGGTGTACGCACAACCCATTTTGTGTTTATCTGTCAATTTACGAGGTGGTGAATTATCTACTAAGAACGAGCAAATGAGCTACGTTGAGACAAATAACCTAAAGTTTGAGAATATAGTGAATTTCAGAACTCAACCAGAGATAAGCAGTTTTGTGTTCGTCGAGAGCTAACGTAATAAATATTGCAGTTGGATAAAATAGAAAGAGGGGCATTTAACCATTTATTTTGAACAGTAATCAATACATTTTATTTTAACTAGCCTTAATTTACTGACAGGCAAGCGAGCACAGTATAAAAATATAATCTGAAAATTGTGTGTTTTGGATTTGCCCTAAATTTTAGCTTATATCAAATTTTGTCTAAAAATAAATAATACAAACAGGCACCGCAACGTGGAGCTGTTACAATAAATTCATCGCACTTCATGCGTATCTCGGCAAAGTGGGAAATGGAGAACTCTTAGTCATAGGAGATTTCAATATCAATATTCTGGAGGTAAGCAACATTACAGAAGAATACTTGAACAATTATGCTTTACGTGGTCTATATGCATTAATAAATGCATTCACCCGTGAACAGAGCAATACGCGAACTTGCCTCAACCTTGCATTCATCAGATCTGCAGCACCGTTTCAGAATGTAATGGCCGGAGTACATACTAGAATCTAGTATGACGGATCATTACCCAATCACCGTACAACTTCCCAACTCGATATCAATGGAAAATTAGGCCGGTATCTTAGAAGCAACCGTTGTCGATATTGTTATTGAGTATTTTTTCGAGAATTTCAATCAACATATAGCAAATGCAACGACAAAGAAGACCTTTAAAGTATATCTAAAAAACCGTGGATTACTAGTGGTATAATCAGAAGTAATACTATAAGTACTTCGATATTATCGGGTTATATGTCGATAACTTGTTGCACAATAATAAAAGAGTGTCAGTTTGACAGGTTAAATAGTCCGACCGCGTCAGCGGGAGGATTATTCTGTCAAACTGACACGATTTGTTATTGTGCAGGAAGTTTGAGACGTATAACCTGTTCGAAGTACGCATTGTATTCGATTTGATTATTTTGTGAGTAAATTTTAATATTAGGATCAAATAAATATTTTATTGGCAGCTCGATTTGTTTGAATTAACCTAGCTGAAAGTCATCTCCATGAAAACAACATCAAGTTGACAAAAGTTATGTATTGCGTTGCCTAGTGAAGTTACTATAGTATAATCGATTTTGTATAATCGAAATTATACAAGATAACTTAACTAAATCCAGCCTTTTGATTGGTTGAAATCCCTACGAATAAAATAATCAAAGCAATAGAAACCAGACTATTTATACCATCGGCTAAAAAGAAACCCACTAAATTTGTGCCTGAAAGAAAAGTTCAAAACTTATCGGAACACGCTAGTATCTCTTATAAAAAAAGCTAAGTCTAAATATCACCGATCGAAAGTTGTTAACGCAAATAAAGACCCTAAGAAGTTGTGGAGAGCTGTAAACGAATTAATAAATCCTCAAAGTGAACGAAAAGTTGTAAATAAAATAATTAAGGATGATAGAATTATAACAAATCCACTTGATATTGCAACAAACTTTAACGAGTACTTCGGTAATATGGGCGTCACCTTGGCAAGTGAAATTAATCGTAATCAAAATGATCGGTCAAACATTCCCCGTGTATTAAATTCAATTTTCTTTAGTGAGGTTGAAAGTACAGAAATTGTAAAGTTTATAAATCAAATGAAAAGCAACAAGGGGCCTGGAATAGATGGAATAACCAACAAAATGTTACAGACATGTGGAGTTTACATTGCAGAACCTATTGCAAAAATAATCAACATGTGTTTCTCGCTGGGCAAATGTCCTAGTCATATCAAACGAGCGTCCGTAATCCCAATTTTTAAAACTGATAAAGAATGTACTGTATCAGATTATATAGACCAATTTCCTGTTACCTAGTATATCCAAGCTATTCGAAAAGTACCTAGTAAAGCGCATCATGAATTATTTAGAATATATTGGAACTCTAAACAAAGCCCAATTTGGCTTCCAAAAGGGCGTTTCGACTAGTTCAGCGATAGCAATTTTAATCGAAAGGATATATAACACGCTTGACTCAGGGAAACATGGTCTGGTGTGCTCGTTGATCTTGCCAAAGCTTTCGATACGAAATTCTATTACATAATCTCGAGCGGTATGGTTTTCGCGGTAAGGTCCATACTCTACTAAGAAGTTATCTAACAGGTAGATCTCAAGTCGTTAAAATAAAGGGTCAGTGTAGTGTGCCGTTGCCATTAAATTACGGAGTTCCACAAGGATCGGTGCTGGGGCCAATCCTACTTATCTTATATGTAAATGACATCTTCAACATCAATATACAGGGACAGATACTCAGTTACGGGGATGATACTGCGCTATTTATCCAAAATCAATCCTGGTAAGAACTGATGAGATGTGTGCAATTAGATTTCTCGGTACTTAGAGATTGGTTCCGAGTTAACTATCTTACATTAAATATGGGGGAAACTCTTTTCCTTCCGTTCGGCTGCTACGTTGACAGATTTAGGAGCCATAATAATACATGAAAGGGAGTGTGTAAATGAAAACAATTGTGACTGCCCAGCTCTAGGAAAGGCAAACCCGGCAAAGTATCTAGGAATAGTAATTGATAGCCATCTAAAATGGGATAGGCAGATTGAGCATGTTGCACATAAATTAAAATATATGACATGCGTATTTTATAAACTTCGATCAGTATTAAGCCTAAATCAACTGTATATGATATACTATACCCTTGTTGATTCAATATTATGGTATGGTATAATAGGCTGGGGAGGCGCCGGGGATAACTTTACAAAAAATTCCAAACAATACAAAACTGCATTCTAAAAGTGATGCTCAAGAAAGAGAAACGTTACTCCACCGAGCTATTATGCGCGGAAATCACTGTCCTAAATTTAAGGCAAAAGTTCTGTGTATCGGCGATTGAGCAAGACATAAAAAATAATCAATTGTTACCTATAGAACATGACAAGAATACTAGAAGCAATACAACTAGATGTGTGTACGTAAGGTCACTAAGGTCACTAAATCACGTTAGCGTAGCTAACGTGATTTAGTGATCTTAATAGTACCTCAATGTGAGAAAAGTATAGGCCAAAGATGCTATAAACATATTACGGCAAAAGTCATAAACTGTTTTAGTGTAGAACGTCCGGATTCCGTAGTAGAAATGAGCTCTAAATCGCGAAAATAATTGATAGAAGCGGCTGTGAAAAACTTATCTATATATGTACTCGACTCAATTATCAAAATATCTTAGCAAGACTGATAGCAATAGTTAAGTTTAGTGTGAAATGTAAAACAATTAATACTAAGCCAAACCCCTTCGCTAAATGTCTTTAGCTTTAGTTATAAGTTTTACCATAGGTATTTAGGATGCGTACAAGTGCTAATGCACTTTTGCAATCCTCCATTTCTCATTGGGTGCCGATAGAAATACTATAGAGGTAAGCTTCTATCTAAATATATCTATTCTAAATATACTCTAAATTTTATTTTCCACGCAGATTATTAATCTGCAGAAAAATATGCAAATTCGTATCCATTAAGATAACCGAGATCCCCATGCTTAAGCTCGAAAATCGGGCACCCTGCATATATAAGATAGGGCTTAAGCCTTAAAGGCATATGGCTTCAACGATTATTTTCCATTCTCTTCTGTCAGTGACGCTCTATTTCCGGTTCTGCATCCGGTTATTTTATGTTTGGGCGACCTCTTGTTCTACGTGGTCATTCACCTCCCCAACCATCTTATTCATTTCATCTTCACCATTTTTACGATATTAGCCTGCCCGTACATTTCCATTACCTCATTGTTTGTTCTCCTGTTCCACAATCCCTCTACCTTCTTCCCTCCAAAAATCCTTTATACAACCTTCTTCTCTCGGATCGTCTTTTTTCGGACTGCAGGTTATGATAACACTAGCCGCTCCAGGTATGCATGTAATTTATTATAATCCTGCCCGCACTTTCGTCTGTTCAGAAGTTTAAAGTCGAATTGAATGTTTACGTACCGGCATTAGGCGGAATTCACTAACAACTGTCATTTCAGCCTTCAGACCCGTCGATCGGGTACGACACTTTAGAACTACTCCATCCATAGACTGGTCCAAAAGTGACTGACAGGGCCCAAATCTAAACGACCCAGACTCGCCGTTAGAAGAATCCTGATTTATTTATAAGCATTGTTACATTTTTATTTCCTGTCTTTTTGAATACAATTTAATTTGATATGTATCTAGCTAAATATATTATACGCTTATAAAACTTATTCTGTGTCCTTTCTTGGGTTACTAAGCTTGAGTTTATTATTGGTACCTTGACTTTTTTGAGCTGCCCGGAGCCGGTATCAGGCCGGCAATTGTAGCAAACATATTAATCAACTTTAAATTAAATTAAAATGGCCAGAACGGGCTACAATTCTATGGTCGTCCATCCTTTGTACATGTTTATTCCAATTTCTTCTTCTTTTCCTACCCCATCGTATTATATCCTCCAAGCCACATTCTCTTATCTGTTGGTTATTTATTCTATCCATTATTGTTCTTCCGGTTATACTTCTCAATACTTTCATTTCGCTTGTTCTCAGCATTCTATTTATTCTGTTAGTGTCCGCCTGTGTTTCTATGTCATAGGATAATATTGGTGTAATACAGATTTTATAAATTTTTGTCTTGCTCTTTGTATTCATGTATTTGTTTTTCCATACTATTTCTCGTAATGCGCCTGATATTGCCGCCGCTTTATTGATTTGTTTCATGACTGTATATCACCGTGGCTTGTTACTGTTATTTCAAGATAGAAAAATTACATTACCTGCTCCACTATTGCATTTTCTATTTCTAGTTTGCATCGTATTGGTTCCTTTGCAACCGGTTTAAAAACGCCTCTGGCGATGCATCGCTTTTATAGCGCTCCAGGCATTATTCATGTCTGAACAGGAAAAATCAAGAAACTACCGCCTGACATGTTCTCGCAACATAGGAATCGGCAGTAACTGGATGATATACTAATAAAATTTCGTGTGTATTTATACCTAATCCTATTTAATTTCTCAACTTTTATTTGAAAATTAATTTTTTTTTGTTTATTTTCCAATTTTTTTGCTATTTTTTTGGATCCTGGGTTTTGGCGCCCCTAAAGGATGGCGCCCGTGTGCATTGCACACTTTGCACATATAGTAGCGGGGGCCCTGTTTACTGGAAAAGTTGTATTTGTTTTGGTACGTACTCAAACGCCGTGCGGAGTGGAAGTATGTGGATCTGGTGCATGGTTTTACTGCTTTAATACAGATTTAATTATAAATTATTGTGTTTTCTGAAAACAACATTGAACCATAATGGCAGGCAGCCGCAGTAAGTGTTCAGATAACATTGATAACGTGGATTTTGCAAAATGTACGAATTGTAAAAAAGAATTCCACTTTGAGTGTTCCATATCAGAGCAGGCATATAAGAAAGTAAATAAAAGTAAAGTTGTTTGGAAATGCACTGATTGCGTAGGAGATGCTGTTACCAGAACCAGGAGCATTAGTGTTAAAACTGAAGGTGATTTGTCCGATATTAAAAAAATGGTTACAAATATAAGAGCCAAACTGAAAGCTATAGAAACAAATCAGAATTCTATTAACAACGAAATTACGGAAATAAAAAATTCACTATCATTTATGAACGAAAAGTATGAAGAAATATTACTTACTGTAAATGATCATAAAAATCAAATAAAAACCATATCTTGCGAATTAACTAGCCTTCAAAATAAATACGACGATCAAACCAAAACTATTGTTGAACTAAACGAACGCCTCGGCAAGGTGGAACAATATACTAGAAACCGAAACATCGAAATTTTTGGATTACATGAATATCCTGGAGAAGATTGTAAAGATATAGTGGAGAAGATAGCGTCCGAACTTCAGCTAGATATTAAAAAAACGGACATTGATATGGCCTATCGTTTACCAAATTCTAAGAAAACTACACCGCCCACAATTGTGTCACAATTCTGTTCGAGAATAAAACGCGATATGCTAGTAAACAAAAGGGCATTGGTTATAACAAATAATACATTTCAAGGAACACCAATAGGAACCAAAGTTTTCATAAACGAACATCTAACTCCCGTAAACAAGCTAGAACTAATGAAAGCCAAAGAAAAAGCAAGATAAATTAATTATAAATTCGTTTGGTTCAAAAATGGCAAGATCTTTGTTAGAAAAAATTCCGATTCCCATATTATCAGAATAAAAACAGTTGACGATATTCAAGCAAGGATGGTTAGGTGAAACTGGTGATGGTGATATACATAGTAGTTCCTCCACATGCTGTTGCGGTATGTGTATTTGTTACATAATTAAAGTTTTGTTTAAGGTATGGATGTACAACAACTAGGTACATCACATTTTGGACAATGAAGTAATAAATACAGAAACATTTGATAGTATTCAAGCCAGTAACAATTCAATTGAAAATTTCAGTTTAGAGAATAATTTTAAATTATTATATATAAATATACGTAGTGTAGCGCAAAAGTTTGATGAACTACTAGTTTATAAAAGTGAATTTAGGAATAAGTTTGATTTGATAATATTATCTGAGACATGGTGCATTGAAAATGAAGATTGTTTCAACATTCCAGGATATAAGACGCACTATAATTTCAGTAAAATCAATCAAAATGATGGAGTGTTGATACTAGTAAAATGTTCTCATAAATATTTTGTTAAAACAATAAGCATTGATCAATTTAAATTTTTTAGAATAAAACAGCCATTACTTGTTTATATAAATCTCCGGTCTATAATACCGACACTTTTATAGAGCAGCTTCAACAATATATTACTAAACATTGCAAAACCCCTAATGAAATCATAACAGGCGACATAAATATTAATACAGTGTGTCCAAGATAAGGAGGGCCAGTATGGGGATCTCGGTAATGGTAAGAGATACAAATTTGGTTAAATGGGAAGAAAGTTGCGCAATTAAAGGACTAAAAAAATGACGTCTAGAAATCCTTGATATGATTTTTCGTTTTTGAATTATCTCAAAAAAACCGAATTTTTGGATTTTCTTTTTTATTTTTTTCTGGCGTTAATATTAAAGTTAGAGCGAAACTGATTAAACTTCTTTATAGCAACTTTTAGTGGACCTAATGATTACGTTATCAATTTTTTTATCCGACGTTTCGTCTTCGAGAAACCATCATCAACTTCATTTTTTTAAATACGGTCCTGGTTTTTTGATGCCAAATTTGCAAAGCCCTTGTTACTCTGAATTCAACAATGTACCACATATTATGATTTAATTACGTTTCGAGCTTTTTTCTGATCACCAGAAAATTTTTTAGATACGGACCTGGATTTCTCATAATTTTGTAAAAATAAGTTCATACAGTAAGATAGGCGTTTTTAGATGCCGTTAAAATATTAAAATGCACATCATAATGTCATAATTCTGATACATTAATTTAATAAGCAACCAATAACTATTAACAATAAACAACAAATAAATGAACAAAAGATAGGCAGAAAGAATGAGAAAACGAGCCTTGAAACGATGTAATAGGTATTTAACGTTTTGAAATTGAAGAAGAACTTAGAAGATTGGTTCTTGAAGCCTTTCAAAGTATAACGCCAGTATTGCTGAATAATGTTTTAGATTCTACAGTTAGATGTTATTTATGCATGGAGAATGATGGCAACCTTTTTGAATACCTTCTGTAAATTTAATACCTATTAAATGGTTTCGATGTTCGTTTTGTTATTCTTTCTGTCTATCTTTTGTTCATTTCTTTTTTGTTTATTGTTAATAGTTATTGGTTGCTTATTAAATTAATGTATCAGAATTATGACATTATGATGTGCATTTTAATATTTTAACGGCATCTAAAAACGCTTATCTTACTGTATGAACTTATTTTTACAAAATTATGAGAAATGCAGGTCCGTATCTAAAAAATTTTCTGATGATGATCAGAAAAAAGCTCGAAACGTAATTAAATCATAATATGTGGTACATTGTTGAATTCAGAGTAACAAGGGCTTTGCAAATTTGGCATCAAAAAACCAGGACCGTATTTAAAAAAATGAAGTTGATGATGGTTTCTCGAAGACGAAACGTCGGATAAAAAAATTGATAACGTAATCATTAAGTTCACTAAAAGTTGCTATAAAGAAGTTTAATCAGTTTCGCTCTAACTTTAATATTAACGCCAGAAAAAAATAAAAAAGAAAATCCAAAAATTCGGTTTTTTTGAGATAATTCAAAAACGAAAAATCATATCAAGGATTTCTGGACGTCATTTTTTTAGTTCTTTAATTGCGCAACTTTCTTCCCATTTAACCAAATTTGTATCTCTTACCATTACCGAGATCCCCATACTGGCCCTCCTTATCTTGGACACACTGTAGA
>CALNHX010012444.1:9425-25139 GCA_940337035.1 Agriotes lineatus
GTTTTGTTTTGTCTACTAGAAAAGTTTATCTTTCGCAATAATGGATAAATTGCTTCCGTTCATTTATGGATGCAGCGTTTTGCTACGAATTTGAAAATACAAATAGACCAAGCAAATCTTTCAATTATTAGCTTGTTAAGTAGATGTTTCGCAGAAAGGGTTTGCCCAGAGGTAGGTAATTTAGAAATTGCAGCAAACATTTGCTAACAATATTTTATTACATTCACAATCTAGCAAAAGTAGAGGCTTGTGACATTGGTTATGTTCACACTAAGATTTCAGTATACAGGGTATCCCGTTATTGCTAAAAAAATATCTATATAACTAGCATTTTTCTGTTAACCATTTTACCGAGCCTCGATTGAAGAGCGTTTTGAGAAAAGAATGTAACGCGAAATTTGTTAGACCTTCTACAATTGCTCAAATTATTCTGAAATATGGAATTTTGTAGAGGTCTTTAGCTGCATTTTTTTTAAACCTTACCGGCAAAATCATACCTATTTTGGACCATTCCTGTGCTACCCATTTGTAAGAGTAATATTATTTCTTTTGTCTGCACATTAGTTGAAAGTTAAGGAATTGATCGTTTGTAATACGTCCGGGCTGAACGCATTTTTTCTAGCAAGCTTTGCGACGTTTTTTGCACTACATTTTTTGCTCATTTGGGCAACCCATGATATTGAATCTTAAACAAATTGATTTACGTTTCTAATTTAGACTTTTGTAAAAAATATGTAAAAATAAAAGTTTGAGTTACACTAATTGTTATGAGGAAGACTGTGTTTAATTTACATTAATTTATATAATAATGCACAACACTACATGCCGTGTTAAACTGGCAAAAGTACCATGGTTGCATTCGACAGTTACTATCTTCTGGTTTTTGTCAACAAACTTTCCATTACTTTTAATAGCGGTATTATTACAGAAAACAATTACTTATTATGCCTATTGGTTGTGTTTTTAAAACTACCAACACAAGTACATTTCATTTAATGATAAGTAGGGTTTATTATTTCCTTGTTAAATGTGTCCAAACGATCCGTTTAAACCCATCAAACAGATTTTCCGAGGTAGCCACCCGATGTAAGTTCGGGTGCCATTCGTGACAGAAAGATCTGTGCGCATTTCATACTAACTGGCGAAACTTTAAATGCGGCATGCACCGCGGACTACAGCTAGTAAATAATTAATACTTAACCTGTTTGCATTTAGTTTATACAATTTTTGAATGTACTCACACTTTTAGTATTCTTATTTTAGTGCAGCGCATAAGATAACGCACTATTTCTAACAATGTCTTACTTTGAATTTAATTGAATGTGTAGTTTGATGTGTAGCAGCATTCAATGGAATTGTGGTGCCTTCGACATTTTAACATAACTCTTCTACGGAAATATCCGTTGCATATGACTATGACGTCAAAACCTGTACCACCAAAATAATAGAAAATTACATTTCCACACGGCAAAAAACATATCTAATTAGCATATATAATGTTGGCTGCTTTGTGCGCAGTTGCACAATTGTTATTTTTTATCTAAATTTTATTAGGTGTCGAAAGTGACAACTAAAGTTGTTTTTGAGATAAACCGAATAAGCATTTGTAATTCGTACAAAGGGTTTTTTTGCTTTATTAATAACATATTTTTAACAGGAACATGATAATGGGGGCCCTTTTATACCGTTGATTGCCGTCAGGAGGTAGTTTCAGGTATTTTTAATTATTAGCTAAAGCAAATTTATGAAATTTTACTAAAGCGGGTTTCGGCAGCATTAAATGGCAATAGTTCAAGAGTAAGCTTTATATCTCAATGAATGAAATGGAATTTTGACGTCTCCACTCAAAAACGGCCATCCTACCCCTATCACTTGCGTTGATACCTTTACCGAGGCTGCTATTCGAAATAGGATTTATAAAATGTACGAAAAGGTAAGCCTAAATAATTTTAATATGATCATTTAAACGTATCAATAGATAGATTTTGACTTATTTTAAATAATTTTGTTTTTAGAGCAACATGTTACCCATATAATTTATGAGAAAAACTGAAAGAAGAAATTTTTACGGGCAGCCAAGCGTCTTTGCATACGTCTTAAAAAATATAGGATTTATATGGAAAAATAACAATTCGCGGAGATGTTTTTTGAAATTGAACGGCTTCTTGAGTCTTATCAGCACATAAAACAAGAGGCATTGTATCAATTAGTGTTTTTTGATGAGAGGTGAATATTTCAAAATTGCATTATAGGTCGCTCTTCCCAAGACATTGATTTGCAAGTTGTTAAAACCACAAAAGTAAATGCAAAAAGGTTCACTGAAATGTGTTCTTTATTTATTTTTTAGTTTATAATAAAAATTGATTAAAATTATGCTAACATACAGCTAATACCGCACATATACGACATCATGAAAGTTTATGACGTGAACGGAAATTTCGTTAGAAGAATTATGCAAGCTTCCTAGGCTTAATATTATTTTGATGTTCTGTTCACTTTCCGTTGGTGTATCGGAGAATTTTATTTTAAATTTTGATTCGATAGCGCAAGTCTACCATTGCTCCATTTCGAATCCGTCTCGTATGACTCCCTTTTCGTAGCGACGTCTACTCCGACGCAGTCCGTAAAGCGGTCTTATAAACGACGACGTCGACCGTCACTTAAGCTGTCGTCCCGTTTTTCCGAGTTAGAATCTCGGTCAAAATCTACAGTGTCCATCCTGGTCGGAGTCGGCTGGCTGCGTCTCTCTCGTGCTGTTAATTTTAAATTTACCGCATATGTTCCCATTTTGAATGCAATAATTAACCTGCATGTCTGGTGTAAACAAATCGGTGACTAACTCCAGCTGTTTTGCGCGTTACGGAAACCATAATTTAAACGTCGATATCTGAAGTCTCCCAGGTTTATTACCAGTAAAGCCTTGTCTACGTTTTTGATGCTATTGAAATCTGGAAGTAGACTTTCTTCAGATCCAATTTAGTAAATCTTACAATAGCGATGCATATGTGAAATCTTATATGAATATCAGGGAGTTTTCGCAAGACGTTTTCTTAAATAACGTAATACGTGAATGATTCATTGCTCTGATACAGTCGCGTCAACGTCTTTTCTACAACGGATTACGTTAATTTTATTGCATTACGTATTAGGTCACGTATGCGGTAAAACTTCATATTTGACGTTTGTGATAATGGCAGCTAAACTTACAAAGTTCAGGTTCGCAATTTTTGATGATTTAGTGCTATTGCGAGAAGTAATTGGACAAAATCAATTCGAAGATATATCGAGATAGAGAGAAATCCATCAAAACGTCGTCAAAGGAACATCAATTTTTTTTCTATAAAAACAGTTAAAGAACATTTGTTGAAGCTATTTAAAAAACAAACAACCGCACACATCTAAGGAAGCAAGTATTTATATGTGTAAAATACATTTAAAATCCTAAATGCAAGAGCAGCGCGTTAGGTGTAAATTATAAAATTTATAGATCAGGAACAGAAGAGCAATATGATGAGAAAGAGCAGTTACTGCAACAAATAGTAGACCTTCAAAGATAATTTTCTAATATAACCATACCTAAAAGGGCTGGATTAGATAGTTTGGCGAAGAAGAAAGGTTCTGCTGAGTGGGATTTGTCATCAAGCACTCACTTCTTAGAATTTGTGTGTATTATAATATACCTATTATCTTATATACAAAAAATTTTCTAAGAGCCCATTTTTAGTTAAACAAACTGATGTAAATGAATTTCCAGATACAGTTGTTGATGATGCATCTGTGGAAATTGCTATCCAACTCGAGTGTCAAGATAATGTTCAACTTAATGGAAGTGATAACACCAATTTGAATATGATTTTATCACATCCGCCAAATAAACCATCGGGTTTGTGAAAAAAAGATATCGAATAGTGACCATATCTAGTAGTTATAACAAATTTTGTAGATGCAACTCCTCATAAGAAATCTAACAGTCAGTATTCAGTTTTTAGAGAAAAGAAAAGATACAGAAAATATGATCCGAGAACACGATCTGGATTTAAAAGAGAAAAGACTTGCAATAGAAGAAAACGGGATACGTTTGGAAGAAGTAAAATTTGCATCAGAAAAAACAGAACGAGAACGAAAGTTGCAAATAGAAATTGAAGAACGAAGTCGCCGCATTAAAATTGAAAAGCAACTGCATGAATTAAATAGCGTTCTGATTAAGCAGTTGATCGACAAACAAATTGTTATATTATCAATATCAAATACAATCTTTTTAAAAGAATTCTAATTATATATTTACATTAAGCATTTAAATATTCTTCTAATGTTGGAGGTTTAGTATTAAACTATTGAGCAGTTTGACTTTCATATAAACACTTTTTTACACTCCATTAACATATTGTAGTAGCATTTTCTAATTTTTCTTGAAGTTCAAGAAAGCAGACAGACATATTATATTTCCAAAACCACATTCGACTGCCTGTCTCGTGGAACTCATGCCATTATTAAATTGAAGTTTTTGGGGAGTTAACTGCCTGTTGGCATATAGACATAACAATAATTCTCTTACGGGTTAGGCACTGTCTTGGCAAAGCGCATATATTTGGCTATTTTGAAAAAGGGGCTCATTGTTCTAATTGCATATACAAATTTGATTCTCTAAGTATACCTGTGGTATACATGTGGTCTTCCAGCAAGAGCACCGTATAAATTAGCCACAATGCCACCGGGACACAATACAGATTGATATTTTACACAGTGATATCTGTTGTCCTCTGTGTAATAGTCTTCCTGATGAATGATGGTCTGCAAATATCTCTTGTTGTTCCATCTATAAATCCCCAAAAATTATTCATTGGTGCAACTTTGTTGGGTACGGCATTAGAATAAAAACTAAATTTATTCTGATTTAGCCACGGTAAGTTCTGTAGATCCTCTAAGAAGTCTAAGAGGTACGATTTGTTATAATTAATAACATTCATAACCGCATTTGAAATACTGAAGCTGAGAGTCCAAATTTTCTTTCTAAATCAACCAACCTATTAGGATATGCTGAACGTTTCAGATATATACACAGTCGTTCCACGCCACTAGTAATATATCGCTTTTCCGTTTGAATTTCGTTTGGTATGCCTAAGGCATTTGACAACCTTTGTATATGCTCTTTCTAAAAACGAAAGTAATGTTGAAATTCTTCTGAGGTTAATCTCTCTAAGTTTAGTCTGCCATAAGTAACTGATCGCCAATGTACATTACGGCTTGGATGCAGTACATTGAGTAAAACTTCTTCTTCCAAATCGTCATCATTGATATTTTCAAATACAGCTGTTTGTAATAAATCTTCCATTCTCTAAAAAAATGTTTCGCACGTCATTTAGAACGTCTTGCAAAACCTCAAACTTTCAAAAATACGTCAAATACATTTTCACATACCATAACATTCACGTTTACGAATAACGTACCCGTTAAAACGGTTTGCAAAAACTCCCTTATTGTTGCGGTATTTAAGGGTCTGTAATTTCCCTATATTCGATAAGACTCGTCTGACTTGGTAACCAAAGTGATAGCAGTCTCAATGATTGATGGATGGCTCTATTATGCCGGCATCCAGCAACTCTTTCAAATGATCTTCAGGACAAATTAATTGGTTAGGATTTAATCCAGTACATTTGGCGAAGCTTGGAGGTCTTATAGTAACTGTGTACAACAGAATGCTTAATTGGAGCATTAAAATTAAAATTTGATAGCACATCTGGATATCCAGATAATAAAGAGCGATAAGCGGCTGGGACACTGTCCAGAATGATAAAAGCATGTTGTGACGAAGCAGTTGGCATTGGGACAGTGGTACTAGCAGCAAGGTAGCTAGGCAGGTTCAGGGTTCTTTCAATTTCCCCAACTGGGGGCGGGCTGCTCTAGAGACCTTGCGTCCCTCTTCAGCCAAGAACGAAAATTATAGGATGGGTGAGAGAAAGTAGGGGTGGAGAATGGAAGAGAGGCCAGGAACGGTGGAGAAGTACTGCCCCGGCATTCGTCTCAGATAATGTACTCTGTTGACTCAGGAAAACCACCTAAAAACCTGAATCAGAGCAGACGGCCAGGGGAATCGAACGCGCGACCTCCCAAATGCTAAGCAGATGTGCTAACCACGAAGCTCGGTACTAGCAGCAACTGTTTTCTAAGTAAAATATACACGGTGTCTTTAATTATATGTCTAGTTGATATTGATTCTTTAAATAAAATCTATGTGTTATGCCAATGCCATACTTCCACCAACATATTGGTTGGTTTGTGTATGTGTAAACATGTTGTTCAAAGTCTTCCATAAAAAATGTTACTAATGTGGGATAAAGGGGAACCCATTGCGATCCCGAAATCTTGTTGGTGGAATTTACTGTGTATTTGAAAATATGTTGTTTTAATGCAAAGTGTTAAAGGTTCCGTAATGGTGTCAATGTTTAATGTTGTTCGTGTCCGTAAGGTGTTACCGTTTTGTAGTCTTTGTTTTGTAATGCTGAGTGTTTTGTTAACTGGAACGTTAGCGAACAGGCTGACTACATCAAAACTAACCATTCAGTGTTGGTTGCTTGTGTTGGTTTCTATAAATTTTTTAAGGAAATGTAGTGTGTTTTAATGTATGAGTATGTTTTCTTCATAAAGGGTTAAATATTCTCACATAAGAGCATTGTTTCTCTTTTTTGAGTACGTTCCAACAACGTCGTATTAATTTGCCCGAGCGGGACGCGAGTCAAATTAGGACGTTGTTGGAAAGCACGAAAAATAATTTCCGGATATGAATTAATGCTCGAATGCAGATTCGGTAAGAAAATCGCAACCACTCAAACCCTCAGTTAGGTTGTTTTACCTACAAAAAAATTCCAAGAATTTTGGTTGTTGTCTTGGTTACAGCTCGTGAACTAATTTTTCTAGTGGTGATTAATGAGTGTCGTACGATTTTCAGTAAATAATTAGTTAAACTGTAACACGGTGAACCTATAGAACTAACTATTGACCTATATGGTTCATTTTTTGTGCGTACTTTTGGTAATCTATAAAAATGTGGAGGTTTAATGTAGTGTGGTGTTACTGTAAGTCTTATAAAATCTGTGAAATCGTATTTGTGTTTGTAAAACATTTTGTAGATTTTTGTTTCAACTGCAGAATATTTTTTTAGGTTAGTGTATTGTATCTGTCTGTGTCAAGTATTACAGTGGCGTTACCTTAGTTTGTAGGTAAAATTTTAATTGTGTTTGTAGTTTTTAGCCTGTATAGTGACTGCTTTTCTTGTTTGGAGATTTTTGTTTGATTGTGTAAGGTCGCTCTAGTATATTTTTGTTCTTAATCCTGTACTCTGCTCTAACGTCTTATTGAAGTTTCTGACAAGTCTCTTCTATAGCTGTAACTAACTGAAGTTTATTAATTGTTACTGATCTTAAAAACCAAGTCCAAGGGGTAGGGCAATAAGTCGAGATCTTTTTCAATTATGAACAGGTGGCAGCACATGGTTATTAATGTATTTATCTGTTAATATGGTTTTATTTGTTTTTTAAATTAATTGGAGTACATGTGTAAATCAAACCGGAGTAAACTACAAACCTCTCTGCAAATAATACTGTAAAGTCTGGTTTAAAAGATCTTGGAAAGTTTGATTTCCGAATACCCGTGGCCAAGAAATTTACCAACTTGCTCTGTGAGCAATTAGGGTTACAATGCTCCAAAACGTCACCAGAATTCCTTCAGCTGATTTCATTCGGCTTTTATAATTTTAGTGGGAGTTTCAGTCACAGGATCTACAAGAATTCGACTGTGACTATGGATAGAAGGTGACAAGAGTAAATTAGCCACAGCTAAAGGGTACTAGTATAAGACTAACTACCTTATACTACGGACTTACCAGTCAGAGAAACGTCTTGAAGAGGCCCAATATTCCGGACGGAATGAAAGGAACGAAGAAGAAGAAGAAAGAAAGGGTACTATAAATTTGTATTAAACTTGTAGGGCAGACTGTTGTACCTAGGAACGGTTTTCTAATTTTTTTATTTAACACTGACTAAAGGTAGATTTCAAAATTTGTTTTAGCTTAGTGTAACAAGTATTTGCCCCTTTATAGTATCCTTAACTAAAATCAACCAAAAATAATATTGACTCAAATTACTGAGTATTAAAAGAAAGGGAACCTGTTTCGAGGTACGAGATGCTCGTGTACCTTAGAACATACCTCTTGTACCTTGAAACAAAAGGAGAATAAGGATTTTAAATTAAGATTCACCCAATACGACGTTTATTAACTAAGCAAAAATTAACAAAAATATAATATTAACATTGAAAATAAAGTTACCTCTTTTTAAAAGGTAGTTTTAAATGTTGTTTATTATTTAGTGCAACATAAATCGCAAACGTAAGTCTTCCACTCGTTAGCACCGATATCAGCACATAGGTATGAGCCCATCGACAGCACTTCACGCAACTGCACCACTTTTTTCCAGATTTATCTGCAGCCATGGAATAGACGCAAAAAAGATAAGCCTCATCTGCACTGTCTTCATTATTAGTGGATACAAGGGAAATATCGCCGCTTTCTAAGGAAGATTCTGGTTAGGGATGGGCGCGTGACGTGAAAACTGTCGTGTCACGACGTGTCACGTCGTGAACGTGACTAATATTTGAAAATCGTGACGTGAACGTGAGTGAAAAATTTCCAAAGCGTGATTCACGTTTCACGTTAATTTCACATTAAATATTTAATAACGAATAAAAAAACTGCAGGGTGCCCCGGGTGCTGATTACATATTATTTTTAAATCAAAATTTTAATGTGTAGATGAACTTATTATTCTTATAAAAGTAATATTTTGTTTTTTATACTCGGCTTAACGCTGAAAATGTTGATTACGATTTATTTTTTAACCAATTTATTGTGTAGATGAACTTATAAATACAGGAACTATTTCTAACAACAGATATACTTTATTTATTTATTTACGACTTAACATTAATGATTTGTATGGTTATATTTATTTGTTTATCATGCGTTATTTATTTCACTAGAGTTATGTACACGCGGGTTCATTTATATTGCAGTTTACGCGCTTCGAGTTTGGATGAGAACTGTCGATTTTCCCCACTGCACCGGTTTAAATACACGCCGGGTGAGTCATCCTAGAAACGTCCAGACCTTGCTCAATTAATCCAGCGACGCTGACGTGTTCGCGCGCAAGGTCATTCTGGAATGTTCTGGAAGGCTCCAAGGTCATCTCTCGAATATTCGGGCCACTGACTCACGCGTCTGCAACGGCCTGATCCCAAGGTCATTACAATAGCAACTTTTGAGTACTTTATCTGCCTAAGCACACAAAATCGTTGCTCTCTTTCTTTCTTTCTATGTTTGTTCGCTAACTCTTCCGAAGATACTGGACCGATTAAATTGTATTATGGCTTAAAATTTTGCTAATTTTTAGACTTAGATCGTAGGCCGGTTTTTATTTTCAAACAGGGTACGAACAAGTTTTAATTTAAATAAACCTTTAAGCAGCGGATCGGAGCATCTGTCGCCGTGGGTTATGGTGTGACAGCTGCTGTGGCCGTGTGCTATTGGCTCGGGTGATTCAGTATGTTCATATATCATTACAGTAGCGAGTTATTTGAACAACAGAGGTTGGCGCAGGGGTACAGTGCTCGCCTGTCACGCGGGTGGCCTGGGTTCGATTCCCGGCCGATGCATCCTTTTTTTTAAATTTATATTAATGAAATTTACTTGAATACGTTTGCGGATAAAATAGTATATGTTATTCAGAGTAAAAGTGACTTTATCTGGCTTAGCTGAATTATTTGCCTCACTAACGTTCGGATAAATAAACTTCAGCTTCGCCACATAAAGTATTACTTTTACTCCTAATAACATAATCTACTATTAAACCTACGAATTAAGTGTTGCCTAGCAACATATACCTTCTGTACTCATACCAATAAGGGAAACGTCAATTCCAATGACAGCGTTTGGTATTAAAAATAATGTCGTCAGTTATTGTAGTCAATTTTCATTTGATTCTTTTTATATCAACTATTCTGATTGCAACATATCACGTGCAAAACATATTTTTGTTCTGTTTAGGGTTTTTTCATTGATGTTAAATTTGAACATTCTGTTCTATCTGAATTTAAATTTTGAAATAAAAGCTGCGTGTCACGTCGTGAGCGGCGTGTCACGCCGTGAACGTGAGTAAACGTGAGCGTGAACGTGCGTGAACGTGAGTGTTTAAAGCAAGCGTGAAACGTGCGTGACGTGAGCGAAAAATCACTCACGCGCCCATCTCTAATTCTGGTGGAGATGGCGCTTTTTTTGTTTTTTTGTCTTTATAACACTCTGATTTTTTTTTTTTTTTTGTAAAGAAGGCATCACTTTTGTAATCACTTTCTTGCTCTTCAAGCCAAAATTTAAGTCCTTAGTTACTGCTTGCGTTTTTTTGTTCGTTTTTATTTTATGTATCTCTCATTTTTCCGGAGTATCTGTCGCTATAATTGTCCTTTCGGTTCGTCTTCCTCTTCTTAACGTTTTTCTGGCTATAGCTTTCGGAAATGGTTGCACTTCTTCTAGCGATACAAACATTGTCTCTTGAAGTTTCTTCTTCGGGGTTGAACATTTTGCCTGACTTAAATTTGAGGGCCCTGGTTTTGGACTTGTATCTGATAGTTCCGTTTCTAGAGTAGCATTCGATGGTGTTAGTTCTGGACTTGGATTTGGAGTCCTCGGTTCTGGACGTGTAGTTATAGGTTCCGGTTCTAAACAATTTTTTGTTGAAATAAACGTTGTCTTAGTATATATAGTGCAGTTGTACCTCAATTATTAGCCGGTTGCTGATTTTAGTCACGGTCGGATACATATGAATTTCATTGTCTAAGGGAAAGATTCCCGATGTTCTAAAACCACTCAAAATATTTTTCGGGGTAAAGGATCTAGGAAAAGCAGTTCCTAAAACCCCAGCCACTGAATAAATATCAAGCGTTTTTCCTCAAGTGTTAAAAAGCCACGCCTCCACACCTTGACTATAAAATGTTTTAAGTGGATCGTAAATGGTGAGGTCAAGTAGTTGCAGTTTATGCGACGTGTGAGGTGGGAATGTGACCATCACAATTCCGGCCTTGGGAGCCTTTTCTATCACCTCGAAGGAGAGATGGGTTTCATGATTGTCTAAAACTAGTAGCGCTCGCACTTCCTTCGAACATTTTACAACATTAAGGAAGTGATCCAGAAATCTAAGAAACATTTGTTCATTAGACCAAGCTGAAGGTGTTGCAGAGCCAATGGTTCCAGTGGGCGCTCTAAATGTTATCAAATCCTTGAAAAAAGCACGAGGAAATATTAGCATAATTTCCAGTGGCATTCACAGCTGCTATCATGGTAACGAGTGATCCTCTTTCAGCCGAAGTAGCACTACCTAGCTGTTTAATACCCTTAGGTGCCACAATTTTTGCTGCGACTGGACGGTGCTTAGTCCCGTCTCGTCCAGATTCCAAATTCCGTTAGGAGGGATAGGTCCAAATCTATTGTGAACTTCTTTAATGTTATTAAAAAAATTATTTACAGTCGTTCGGTTGAAACTTGTTGCTCGACTCAAACTATTTGCTTCAGGTTTCCGACTTGACAATTCCTTATACCTTTTAAGGAATCCACGCATCCATTCTTCGCTAGCAATTTTATGTTGCTCCCAGCTAGCGGCATTTCTTTTTATTCGCTTAAGCATATCTATAAGCTAGCTCCTGCACGCCTTTCTGAGTCAACCCGTATTACATCTGAGCAACCTTTTTTTATATATTCTGCAAGGAATACTTCCTCTCTTTCATTAAAAACCAATTTCACACCATAATTTGATGAATAGTTATAATTGTCAACCCCATCATTTATGAATTTTTTAGATTCTCTTGAAAGCATTGCAAGGGTAATGTTAAAAACTTTAGCAGCCTCCCTCTAAGATAACTTTTTCTCAGGATCTGGGTGATTTACTGCCTTTAAAACATTTTTTAAGGCAGTCGAATCTACTGGAACCCTCGTTTTACCAGTCTTGCTACGTGGCATAGTTGGCTGAAGATCTGAAATATATATATATATATATAAACATTTTGTACCTGGGAACGTTTCAAGGTACAAGATGTGTTTATGTTTCAGGGTACAAGAGGGTGCCATTGAGCTCTACCATATAGGTTAAGTTAAAAGCTAAATATAACGTCAGACTTCTACTCACCATAAATCGGGGAATGTCGTAAAACTCACTCTCTATTCGCCAACAAGCAGTAAACAATAATATTTAGACCCACTGCAGATGTAAGATACTTACTTTTGTACCGTAAAAACTATCTTCTCAGTGGAAAATCACAAAAGACGTTTTAAAAGTATGAAACTGTAATACGGTAATTGGCTCGGCTTAGCTGAGTACTAAACCTTCCTGGTTAGTCGCTAGATGGCTGTACTAATATAAAATCGAAATCGTTTCTAATTACACTATGCTCTAGGTACAACGGCCTTCCCTACTCTTGCAGTTGCGGCTCATGATAATTGTATTTGGGAGCCACTTAATTTTTAAGAATTACTAAGCAAGAAATAGTAGTGATTCACCCACATTTCGTCGACGTTTTGATCCAAATATAGCAGTTCAAAAGAAAACGTCATATGCACAGAACAACAAGTATTCAAACACAATACAAAATGTATATTAGTATTGAAAACTAAACACAATAATAATTTAGTTAATAATGGAAAAACATAGCATCACATCGACAACTGCATTTGTTTTTCTTGTAAATGCCTACAGAAAATTGTCTTGTACAATTGCAAGTTCCAACTTTATTTTGCAGATTGAAATTTAATACCGGTGTAGGGCGTCCAAGTTTTATCAATTTAAGCTTTTCAGATAACCGTAGGCTTTTAAAATATATCTTGAGAATACTTAGTTATGCTATTCTCCGTCATTTTTTAAAAATGCACGAAACAACCAAGATAAATAAACACAACCCAGATGCAACCGATACTTTTTTCAAACGATGCATTGGCATTCATTTTCAATGTAAAAGGTTGCACCACATTTGCTATCGGATGGGCGGTTGCCTCTACCATCGGATTGCATCGTTAGCCTGCTATATACCGCGACTCTGCAGAGACAGCGTTTTCGCTTCTGTTTCCCATATAAGTTTGTGCCACATTTGGGATCGCTCTCAGCAGCTGCCACCTGCTTGGTGCATGTGATACAAGCGAGGTAAGTGAGTGTGTTGACACATAACTCATGTTATGTTGACATACTTCTTAAATATTGTTTTACATGTTTTAAGAGGTATCGATTAGCGATCTCTGGATCTCACTACCTACACCTTGTTATATTATAGCGGTATATATATATTTAATTACAGAATAGTTACTTTCTTCTAATGACATATAGGCTGTTGACGACTGCGAAGCTAGAACCCGTGAGCCCCTAAGGTTCAGCCGTGATTGCTGACTCTTATTAGAAACTTCATGCAATTCTAACTCTGACGGCGGTACTTCTTCTTCGTAACTAGTGCCTGATTTTGTCTCGCTTTCTGCATATTCAACAATTAGCAAGTTGCGTCCACCGATGCCATTCTCATACAACAATACGGTAAGTGCTAAGTAAAGTTCAAATGAATTTGTGAAAAGAAAGCAAATTGAACCACAGAAATACTGTCATTCTTACATTGTGTGAAAATTCTGTAAGTACTTTAACACGTATTAGAAGCTTTCGTTCTCTTTGATTATATGTCGTTAGTTTCCAATCCTAGTTCTATTGAGACAGTTCAAATTAATTCTGTACGTCCCATCTTTTGTGTTGCGCGGCATGAGTAATACTGTTAACTGCATGTAAATTTGATTGCAATGCAAGGTTGGGTTTATAACAGAACATTGTTAAAGAGCTGTACCATTATTATTGTGAGTATATAAAAAAATTAAGTATTGTTGTAGTCATTTTGGAACTAGACGAGACACTAGATTTTAGAATATACGATAATTTTTGTGCTTCGGTTGACATTACTAGAATCTGTACTCCATTTACTTGACATCTGCACTGTCAAACTGACATTATGTTGGCACCACTGCTATTTTTCACATTTTAACAATTAAATTACTGTACAGACTAATAAAAAACACATTATTTTTGAGGTGTAGTCAAAACATTTTTTTTTAAATTTCACAGTGACAGTGCAGATGTCAGGTAAATGGAGTATAGTTATAAATTTAGTTCCGCTTTGCAATGTCATACAGTAATCAAAGCATTAAATAATTGTAGGTTATGTCACAGATTTTTGGAAGTATCAACATTATTTTGTTGAAATTCGTATTATATTATTTTTATAGTATTGTAATTACAACTACGTAAGTGTCAGTTACATACCTTATGTCCAACTAAATTGTATCTATTGTTAACAGATTTATATTTCTATCAATCTGAAAGACCTTTCTAACCTTTTCTTTTGAATGTGGGGCTGAGATTATTACCTATTTATATAGATTTTTATAGAATGCTCATATAATTTCAATGGGGTTAAGAAGGAAGCCTTAGAACATTGATGTTGTTTTGCTGTAGCAACTCATCAATTTTACATTGTTTGTCGAAATTATTTAGGCTGTGTTTTAATTAGATTCCATTTTATATACGTTTATCCAGGCTAGTAGTTGATCTCTTCTCCAACAACACTCTGTGATAAGGAGCATTATCCAAAACGATAACATATTTACTCTCACAGTTAGTTAGAGTAGGCACCAACATATTTTCAATTCTCTTTTGAAAAATGTTGTGGTAATCTCGATGTTCAACTTTTGAGTCTAAAATGTCACGCCCCGGTAGGAAACCACCACAATAGCTTTCATGAAACACTGTGAATCTCTTACCTTCTCATTTCAATCTCTTATTATTAGTACACCTATCATCATTTTTCAACCACATTCGTATCATGCTTCCGTTCTGGTATATCCAGATTTCATCTGGGTAAATGAAAGTCCCTTCTTCTTTGCAATCAGCATATACCATATAGTTCGGAATTTTCTACCTGGACACAATGCTCAAGTTAATGAAATTTTGGGATATTGTTTGGGGATGGTTAGGGGTTGGAATCTGAGGTTTCGACCTCGAGGATTTTGAGCTAACTCGGGAGGGCCGAAAAACCTCGACATTTTCGGACTTTTTTCGGTTTTTTGCTTATATCTTCTGAACCATGTATTTTTTCGAGAAAAACGTCTTTGTAAAAAGTTGTAGAGCATTACATTTCCTTCAATTTTAATTGGTTAAGTTGAAGGAATTGTAATGCTCTACAACTTTAAGGACGAAAAACGCATGATTCGGAAGATATAAGCAAAAAACCGAAAAAAGTCCGAAAATGTCGGTTTTTCGGGCCTCCCCGAGTTAGCACAGGGTCCTCGAGGTCGAAAACTCAGATTCCACAACCCATACCATCCCCAAACAATATCCCAAAATTTCATTAACTTGGGAATTGTGTCCAGGTAACCCCCCTCATTATGTACCTGCCGACCGGACTAACATATTATTTTAAGAAATTGAGTTTGCTTGCCAATAGAAATTTTGAATCAGTCATGTAGTTTTTGGAATAATTATTTTTATATTTGTACTCCATTGATTTCAATGGTTTGTAAAGTTTTGTGTAGCCCCCCGTGTATTCCAAATTCAATCTAGCATGGTCTAATAAATTGTGAAGGGTAAAATGCTAG
>CALNHX010012445.1:0-25126 GCA_940337035.1 Agriotes lineatus
CAAACGTTTTAACGTAGCTTAATACTATACTATTAAAATTGAATTTTTGGATGCAGAAAATTTTATATAGTATTGACATATGGCAAAATGGTCTCCTTATATACTACTACAGGGGCTATTACCACAGCAATCGAATTTAAGTCAGTTACTGATCACCTGCTAATGATAGCCAAATTTATAAAATTCTGATCGCCCCTAGCTATCACATTAGCTCAATAATATTTCCTGTAGCTAATATTTGACGCAAATCGTGCTTTTGAAACGTTTTAACGTACCTTAATACTATACTATTAAAATTGAATTTTTGGATGCAGAAAATTTTATTTAGTATTGACATATGGCAAAATGGTCTCCTTATATACTACTACAGGAGCTATTACCACAGCAATCGAATTTAAGTCAGTTATTGATCACCTGCTAATGATGGCACGCATATTATGGCCAAATTTATAAAATTCTGAACGCCCCTAGCTATCACATTAGCTCAATAATATTTCCTGTAGCTAATATTTGACGCAAATCGTGCTTTTCAAACGTTTTTACGTACCTTAATACTATACTATTAAAATTGAATTTTTTTAATGCAGAAAAATTTTATATAGTATTGACATATGGCAAAATGGTCTCCTTATATACTACTACAGGGGCTATTACTACAGCAATCGATTTTAAGTCAGTAATTGAACAACTGCTAATGATGACACGCATATTATGGCCAAATTTATAAAATTCTGAACGCCCCTAGGTATCACATTAGCTCAATAATATTTCCTGTAGCTAATATTTGACTCAAATCGTGCTTTTCAAACGTTTTAACGTACCTTAATACTATACTATTAAAATTGAATTTTTTGGATGCAGAAAAATTTTATATAGTATTGACATATGGCAAAATGGTCTGCTTATATACTACTACAGGGGCTATTACCACAGCAATCGAATTTAAGTCAGTTATTGATCACTTGCTAATGATGGCACGCATATTATGGCCAAATTTATAAAATTCTGAACGCCCCTAGCTATCACATTAGCTCAATAATATTTCCTGTAGCTAATATTTGACGCAAATCGTGCTTTTCAAACGTTTTAACGTACCTTAATACTATACTATTAAAATTGAATTTTTGGATGCAGGAAATTTTATATAGTATTGACATATGGCAAAATGGTCTCCTTATATACTACTACAGGGGCTATTACCACAGCAATCGAATTTAAGTCAGTTATTGATCACCTGCTAATGATGGCACGCATATTATGGCCAAATTTATAAAATTCTGATCTCCCCTAGCTATCACATTAGCTCAATAATATTTCCTGTAGCTAATATTTGACGCAAATCGTGCTTTTCAAACGTTTTAACGTAGCTTAATACTATACTATTAAAATTGAATTTTTGGATGCAGAAAAATTTTATATAGTATTGACATATGGCAAAATGGTTTCCTTATATACTACTACAGGGGCTATTACCACATCAATCGAATTTAAGTCAGTTATTGATCACCTGCTAATGATGGCACGCATATTATGACCAAATTTATTAAATTCTGAACGCCCCTAGCTATCACATTAGCTCAATAATATTTCCTGTAGCTAATATTTGACGAAAATCGTGCTTTTCAAACGTTTTAACGTACCTTAATACTATACTATTAAAATTGAATTTTTGGATGCAGAAAAATTTTATATAGTATTGACATATGGCAAAATGGTCTCCTTATATACTACTACAGGGGCTATTACCACAGCAATCGAATTTAAGTCAGTTATTGATCACCTGCTAATAATGGCACGCATATTATGGCCAAATTTATAAAATTCTGATCGCCTCTAGCTATCACATTAGCTCAATAATATTTCTAGTAGTTAATATTTGCCGCAAAACGTGCTTTTCAGCCGTTTTCACCTACCTTAATACTATACTAGTAAAATGAAATTTTTTGGATGCAGAAAAATTTTATATAGAATTGACATATGGTTAAATGGTCTCCATATATACTACTACAAGGGTTATTGCTACAGCAATCGATTTTAAGTCAGTAATTGAACACCTGCTAATGATAACACGCATATTATGGCCAAGTTTATTAAATTCTGATCGTCCCTAGTTATCACATTAGCTCAATAATATTTCTAGCAGTTAATATTTGCCGCAAAACGTGCTTTTCAGCCGTTTTAACGTACCTTAATACTATACTATTAAAATTGAATATTTTGGATGCAGAAAAATTTTATATAAAATTGACATATGGTAAAATGGTCTCCATATATACTACTACAAGGGTTATTACTACAGCAATCGATTTTAAGTCAGTAATTGAACACCTGCTAATGATGACACGCATATTATGGCCAAGTTTATTAAATTCTGATCGCTACTAGTTATCACATTAGCTCAATAATATTTCTAGAAGTTAATATTTGCCGCAAAACGTGCTTTTCAGCCGTTTTAACCTACTTTAATACTATACTATTAAAATTGAATATTTTGGATGCAGAAAAATTTTATATAAAATTGACATATGGTAAAATGGTCTCCATATATACTACTACAAGGGTTATTACTACAGCAATCGATTTTAAGTCAGTAATTGAACACCTGCTAATGATGACACACATATTATGGCCAAATTTAGTAAATTCTGATCGCCGCTAGCTATCACATTAGCTCAATAATATTTCCTGTAGCTAATATTTGCCGCAAAACGTGCTTTTCAAACGTTTTAACGTACCTTAATACTATACTACTAAAATTGAATTTTTTGGATACAGAAAAAATTTATATAGTATTGACATATGGTAGAATGGTCTTCATATATACTACTACAAGGGCTATTACCACAGCAATCGATTTTAAGTCAGTTATTGATCACCTGCTAATGATGGTACGCATATTATGGCCAAATTTAGTAAATTCTGATCGCCCCTAGCTATCACATTAGCTCAATAATATTTCCTGTAGCTAATATTTGACGCAAAACGTATTTTTCAAACGTTTTAACGTACCTTAATACTATACTATTAAAATAGAATTTTTTGGAAACAGAAAAATTTTATATAGTATTGACATATGGTAAAATGGTCTCCATATATACTACTACAAGGGCTATTACCACAGCAATCGATTTTACGTCAGTTATTGATCACCTGCTAATGATGGCACGCATATTATGGCCAAATTTAGTAAATTCTGGTCGCCCCTAGCTATCACATTAGCTCAATAATATTTCCTGTAGCTAATATTTGACGCAAAACGTGCTTTTCAAACGTTTTAACGTACCTTAATACTATACTATTAAAATTGAATTTTTTGGATGCAGAAAAATTTTATATAGTATTGACATATGGCAAAATGGTCTCCATATATACTACTACAAGGGAACTATTACCACAGCAATCGATTTTAAGTCAGTTATTGATCACCTGCTAATGATGGAACGCATATTGTGGCCAAATTTATAAAATTCTAAACGCCCCTAGCTATCACATTACTCAATAATATTTCCTGTAGCTAATATTTGACGCAAAACGTGCTTTTCAAACGTTTTAACGTACCTTAATACTATACTATTAAAATTGAATTTTTTGGATGCAGAAAATTTTTATATAGAATTGACATATGGTTAAATGTTCTCCATATATACTACTACAAGGGCTATTACCACAGCAATCGATTTTACGTCAGTTATTGATCACCTGCTAATGATGGCACGCATATTATGGCCAAATTTAGTAAATTCTGATCGCCCCTAGCTATCACATTAGCTCAATAATATTTCCTGTAGCTAATATTTGACGCAAAACGTGCTTTTCAAACGTTTTAACGTACCTTAATACTATACTATTAAAATTGAATTTTTTGGATGCAGAAAATTTTTATATAGTATTGACATATGGCAAAATGGTTTCCATATATACTACTACAAGGGCTATTACCACAGCTATCGAATTTAAGTCAGTTATTGATCACCTGCTAATGATGGCACGCATATTATGGCCAAATTTATAAAATTCTGATCGCCCCTAGCTATCACATTAGCTCAATAATATTTCCTGTAGCTAATATTTGACGCAAATCGTGCTTTTCAAACGTTTTAACGTACCTTAATACTATACTATTAAAATTGAATTTTTGGATGCAGAAAAATTTTATATAGTATTGACATATGGCAAAATGGTCTCCTTATATACTACTACAGAGGTTATTACCACAGCAATCGAATTTAAGTCAGTTATTGATCACCTGCTAATGATGGCACGCATATTATGGCCAAATTTATTAAATTCTGAACGCCCCTAGCTATCACATTAGCTCAATAATATTTCCTGTAGCTAATATTTGACGAAAATCGTGCTTTTCAAACGTTTTAACGTACCTTAATACTATACTATTAAAATTGAATTTTTGGATGCAGAAAAATTTTATATAGTATTGACATATGGCAAACGGTCTCCTTATATACTACTGCAGGGGCTATTACCACAGCAATCGAATTTAAGTCAGTTATTGATCACCTGCTAATAATGGCACGCATATTATGGCCAAATTTATAAAATTCTGATCGCCCCTAGCTATCACATTAGCTCAATAATATTTCTAGTAGTTAATATTTGCCGCAAAACGTGCTTTTCAGCCGTTTTAACCTACCTTAATACTATACTATTAAAATTGAATTTTTTGGATGCAGAAAAATTTTATATAGAATTGACATATGGTTAAATGGTCTCCATATATACTACTACAAGGGTTATTGCTACAGCAATCGATTTTAAGTCAGTAATTGAACACCTGCTAATGATAACACGCATATTATGGCCAAGTTTATTAAATTCTGATCGTCCCTAGTTATCACATTAGCTCAATAATATCTCTAGCAGTTAATATTTGCCGCAAAACGTGCTTTTCAGCCGTTTTAACGTACCTTAATACTATACTATTAAAATTGAATATTTTGGATGCAGAAAAATTTTATATAAAATTGACATATGGTAAAATGGTCTCCATATATACTACTACAAGGGTTATTACTACAGCAATCGATTTTAAGTCAGTAATTGAACACCTGCTAATGATGACACGCATATTATGGCCAAGTTTATTAAATTCTGATCGCTACTAGTTATCACATTAGCTCAATAATATTTTTAGAAGTTAATATTTGCCGCAAAACGTGCTTTTCAGCCGTTTTAACCTACCTTAATACTATAATATTAAAATTGAATATTTTGGATGCAGAAAAATTTTATATATTATTGACATATGGTAAAATGGTCTCCATATATACTACTGCAAGGGTTATTACTACAGCAATCGATTTTAAGTCAGTAATTGAACACCTGCTAATGATGACACACATATTATGGCCAAATTTAGTAAATTCTGATCGCCCCTAGCTATCACATTAGCTCAATAATATTTCCTGTAGCTAATATTTGCCGCAAAACGTGCTTTTCAAACGTTTTAACGTACCTTAATACTATACTACTAAAATTGAATTTTTTGGATACAGAAAAATTTTATATAGTTTTGACATATGGTAGAATGGTCTCCATATATACTACTACAAGGGCTATTACCACAGCAATCGATTTTAAGTCAGTTATTGATCACCTGCTAATGATGGTACGCATATTATGGCCAAATTTAGTAAATTCTGATCGCCCCTAGCTATCACATTAGCTCAATAATATTTCCGGTAGCTAATATTTGACGCAAAACGTATTTTTCAAACGTTTTAACGTACCTTAATACTATACTATTAAAATAGAATTTTTTGGAAACAGAAAAATTTTATATAGTATTGACATATGGTAAAATGGTCTCCATATATACTACTACAAGGGCTATTACCACAGCAATCGATTTTACGTCAGTTATTGATCACCTGCTAATGATGGCACGCATATTATGGCCAAATTTAGTAAATTCTGGTCGCCCCTAGCTATCACATTAGCTCAATAATATTTCCTGTAGCTAATATTTGACGCAAAACGTGCTTTTCAAACGTTTTAACGTACCTTAATACTATACTATTAAAATTGAATTTTTTGGATGCAGAAAAATTTTATATAGTATTGACATATGGCAAAATGGTCTCCATATATACTACTACAAGGGCTATTACCACAGCAATCGATTTTAAGTCAGTTATTGATCACCTCCTAATGATGGAACGCATATTGTGGCCAAATTTATAAAATTCTAAACGCCCCTAGCTATCACATTAGCTCAATAATATTTCCTGTAGCTAATATTTGACGCAAAACGTGCTTTTCAAACGTTTTAACGTACCTTAATACTATACTATTAAAATTGAATTTTTTGGATGCAGAAAATTTTTATATAGAATTGACATATGGTTAAATGGTCTCCATATATACTACTACAAGGGCTATTACCACAGCAATCGATTTTACGTCAGTTATTGATCACCTGCTAATGATGGCACGCATATTATGGCCAAATTTAGTAAATTCTGATCGCCCCTAGCTATCACATAAGCTCAATAATATTTCCTGTAGCTAATATTTGACGCAAAACGTGCTTTTCAAACGTTTTAACGTACCTTAATACTATACTATTAAAATAGAATTTTTTGGATGCACAAAAATTTTATATAGTATTGACATATGGCAAAATGGTTTCCATATATACTACTACAAGGGCTATTACCACAGCAATCGATTTTAAGTCAGTTATTGATCACCTGCTAATGATGGCACGCATATTATGGCCAAATTTATTAAATTTTGAACGCCCCTAGCTATCACATTAGCTCAATAATATTTCCTGTAGCTAATATTTGACGCAAAACTTGCTTTTCAAACGTTTTAACGTACCTTAATACTATTACTATTAAAATTGACTTTTTTGGATGCAGAAAATTTTTATTTAGTATTGACATATGGGTTAAATGGTCTCCACATATAGTACTACAAGGGCTATTACCACAGCAATCGATTCTAAGTCAGTTATTGATCACCTGCTAATGATGGCACGCATATTATGGCCAAATTTAGTAAATTCTGATCGCCCCTAGCTATCACATTTGCTCAATAATATTTCCTGTAGCTAATATTTGACGCAAAACGTGCTTTTCAAACGTTTTAACGTACCTTAATACTATACTATTAAAATAGAATTTTTTGGATGCAGAAAAATTTTATATAGTATTGACATATGGTAAAATGGTCTCCATATATACTACTACAAGGGCTATTACCACAGCAATCGATTTTACGTCAGTTATTGATCACCTGCTAATGATGGCACGCATATTATGGCCAAATTTAGTAAATTCTGATCGCCCCTAGCTATCACATTAGCTCAATAAAATTTCTTGTAGCTAATATTTGACGCAAAACGTGCTTTTCAAACGTTTTAACGTACCTTAATACTATACTATTAAAATAGAATTTTTTGGATGCAGAAAAATTTTATATAGTATTGACATATGGTAAAATGGTCTCCACATATACTACTACAAGGGCTATTACCACAGCAATCGATTTTACGTCAGTTATTGATCACCTGCTAATGATGGCACGCATATTATGGCCAAATTTAGTAAATTCTGATCGCCCCTAGCTATCACATTAGCTCAATAATATTTCCTGTAGCTAATATTTGACGCAAAACGTGCTTTTCAAACGTTTTAACGTACCTTAATACTATACTATTAAAATTGAATTTTTTGGATGCAGAAAAATTTTATATAGTATTGACATATGGCAAAATGGTCTCCTTATATACTACTACAGGGGCTATTACCACAGCAATCGATTTTAAGTCAGTTATTGATCACCTGCTAATGATGGCACGCATATTATGGCCAAATTTATTAAATTCTGAACGCCCCTAGCTATCACAGCAGCTCAATAATATTTCCTGTAACTAATATTTGACGCAAATCATGCTTTTCAAACGTTTTAACGTACCTTAATACTATTACTATTAAAATTGAACTTTTTGGAAGCAGAAAAATTTTATATAGTATTGACATATGGATAAATGGTCTCCATATATACTACTACAAGGGCTATTACCACAGCAATCGATTTTACGTCAGTTATTGATCACCTGCTAATGATGGCACGCATATTATGGCCAAATTTAGTAAATTCTGATCGCCCCTAGCTATCACATTAGCTCAATAATATTTCCTGTAGCTAATATTTGACGCAAAACGTGCTTTTCAAACGTTTTAACGTACCTTAATACTATACTATTAAAATTGATTTTTTTGGATGCAGAAAAATTTTATATAGTATTGACATATGGCAAAATGGTTTCCATATATACTACTACAAGGGCTATTACCACAGCAATCGATTTTAAGTCAGTTATTGATCACCTGCTAATGATGGCACGCATATTATAGCCAAATTTATTAAATTTTGAACGCCCCTAGCTATCACATTAGCTCAATAATATTTCCTGTAGCTAATATTTGACGCAAAACTTGCTTTTCAAACGTTTTAACGTACCTTAATACTATTACTATTAAAATTGAATTTTTTGGATGCAGAAAATTTTTATTTAGTATTGACATATGGGTTAAATGGTCTCCATATATACTACTACAAGGGCTATTACCACAGCAATCGATTCTAAGTCAGTTATTGATCACCTGCTAATGATGGCACGCATATTATGGCCAAATTTAGTAAATTCTGATCGCCCCTAGCTATCACATTAGCTCAATAATATTTCCTGTAGTTAATATATGCCGCAAAACGTGCTTTTCAAACGTTTTAACGTACCTTAATACTATACTATTAAAATTGAATTTTTTGGATGCAGAAAAATTTTATATAGTATTGACATATGGTAAAATGGTCTCCATATATACTACTACAAGGGCTATTACCACAGCAATCGATTCTAAGTCAGTTATTGATCACCTGCTAATGATGGCACGCATATTATGGCCAAATTTAGTAAATTGTGATCGCCCCTAGCTATCACATTAGCTCAATAATATTTCTTGTAGCTAATATTTGACGCAAAACGTGCTTTTCAAACGTTTTAACGTACCTTAACACTATACTATTAAAATATAATTTTTTGGATGCAGAAAAATTTTATATAGTATTGACATATGGTAAAATGGTCTCCACATATACTACTACAAGGGCTATTACCACAGCAATCGATTTTAAGTCAGTTATTGATCACCTGCTAATGATGGCACGCATATTATGGCCTAATTTATTAAATTCTGAACGCCCCTAGCTATCACAGCAGCTCAATAATATTTCCTGTAACTAATATTTGACGCAAATCATGCTTTTCAAACGTTTTAACGTACCTTAATACTATTACTATTAAAATTGAACTTTTTGGAAGCAGAAAAATTTTATATAGTATTGACATATGGATAAATGGTCTCCATATATACTACTACAAGGGCTATTACCACAGCAATCGATTTTACGTCAGTTATTGATCACCTGCTAATGATGGCACGCATATTATGGCCAAATTTAGTAAATTCTGATCGCCCCTAGCTATCACATTAGCTCAATAATATTTCCTGTAGCTAATATTTGACGCAAAACGTGCTTTTCAAACGTTTTAACGTACCTTAATACTATACTATTAAAATTGAATTTTTTGGATGCAGAAAAATTTTATATAGTATTGACATATGGCAAAATGGTCTCCTTATATACTACTACAGGGGCTATTACCACAGCAATCGATTTTAAGTCAGTTATTGATCACCTGCTAATGATGGCACGCATATTATGGCCAAATTTATTAAATTCTGAACGCCCCTAGCTATCACAGCAGCTCAATAATATTTCCTGTAACTAATATTTGACGCAAATCATGCTTTTCAAACGTTTTAACGTACCTTAATACTATTACTATTAAAATTGAACTTTTTGGAAGCAGAAAAATTTTATATAGTATTGACATATGGATAAATGGTCTCCATATATACTACTACAAGGGCTATTACCACAGCAATCGATTTTACGTCAGTTATTGATCACCTGCTAATGATGGCACGCATATTATGGCCAAATTTAGTAAATTCTGATCGCCCCTAGCTATCACATTAGCTCAATAATATTTCCTGTAGCTAATATTTGACGCAAAACGTGCTTTTCAAACGTTTTAACGTACCTTAATACTATACTATTAAAATTGATTTTTTTGGATGCAGAAAAATTTTATATAGTATTGACATATGGCAAAATGGTTTCCATATATACTACTACAAGGGCTATTACCACAGCAATCGATTTTAAGTCAGTTATTGATCACCTGCTAATGATGGCACGCATATTATGGCCAAATTTATTAAATTTTGAACGCCCCTAGCTATCACATTAGCTCAATAATATTTCCTGTAGCTAATATTTGACGCAAAACTTGCTTTTCAAACGTTTTAACGTACCTTAATACTATTACTATTAAAATTGAATTTTTTGGATGCAGAAAATTTTTATTTAGTATTGACATATGGGTTAAATGGTCTCCATATATACTACTACAAGGGCTATTACCACAGCAATCGATTCTAAGTCAGTTATTGATCACCTGCTAATGATGGCACGCATATTATGGCCAAATTTAGTAAATTCTGATCGCCCCTAGCTATCACATTAGCTCAATAATATTTCCTGTAGTTAATATATGCCGCAAAACGTGCTTTTCAAACGTTTTAACGTACCTTAATACTATACTATTAAAATTGAATTTTTTGGATGCAGAAAAATTTTATATAGTATTGACATATGGTAAAATGGTCTCCATATATACTACTACAAGGGCTATTACCACAGCAATCGATTCTAAGTCAGTTATTGATCACCTGCTAATGATGGCACGCATATTATGGCCAAATTTAGTAAATTGTGATCGCCCCTAGCTATCACATTAGCTCAATAATATTTCTTGTAGCTAATATTTGACGCAAAACATGCTTTTCAAACGTTTTAACGTACCTTAACACTATACTATTAAAATAGAATTTTTTGGATGCAGAAAATTTTTATATAGTATTGACATATGGTAAAATGGTCTCCACATATACTACTACAAGGGCTATTACCACAGCAATCGATTTTAAGTCAGTTATTGATCACCTGCTAATGATGGCACGCATATTATGGCCAAATTTATTAAATTCTGAACGCCCCTAGCTATCACAGCAGCTCAATAATATTTCCTGTAACTAATATTTGACGCAAATCATGCTTTTCAAACGTTTTAACGTACCTTAATACTATTACTATTAAAATTGAACTTTTTGGAAGCAGAAAAATTTTATATAGTATTGACATATGGTTAAATGGTCTCCATAGATACTACTACAAGGGCTATTACCACAGCAATCGATTTTACGTCAGTTATTGATCACCTGCTAATGATGGCACGCATATTATGGCCAAATTTAGTAAATTCTGATCGCCCCTAGCTATCACATTAGCTCAATAATATTTCCTGTAGCTAATATTTGACGCAAAACGTGCTTTTCAAACGTTTTAACGTACCTTAATACTATACTATTAAAATTGATTTTTTGGATGCAGAAAAATTTTATATAGTATTGACATATGGCAAAATGGTTTCCATATATACTACTACAAGGGCTATTACCACAGCAATCGATTTTAAGTCAGTTATTGATCACCTGCTAATGATGGCACGCATATTATGGCCAAATTTATTAAATTTTGAACGCCCCTAGCTATCACATTAGCTCAATAATATTTCCTGTAGCTAATATTTGACGCAAAACTTGCTTTTCAAACGTTTTAACGTACCTTAATACTATTACTATTAAAATTGAATTTTTTGGATGCAGAAAATTTTTATTTAGTATTGACATATGGGTTAAATGGTCTCCATATATACTACTACAAGGGCTATTACCACAGCAATCGATTCTAAGTCAGTTATTGATCACCTGCTAATGATGGCACGCATATTATGGCCAAATTTAGTAAATTCTGATCGCCCCTAGCTATCACATTAGCTCAATAATATTTCCTGTAGCTAATATTTGACGCAAAACGTGCTTTTCAAACGTTTTAACCTACCTTAATACTATACTATTAAAATAGAATTTTTTGGATGCAGAAAAATTTTATATAGTATTGACATATGGTAAAATGGTCTCCATATATACTACTACAAGGGCTATTACCACAGCAATCGATTTTACGTCAGTTATTGATCACCTGCTAATGATGGCACGCATATTATGGCCAAATTTAGTAAATTCTGATCGCCCCTAGCTATCACATTAGCTCAATAATATTTCCTGTAGTTAATATATGCCGCAAAACGTGCTTTTCAGCCTTTATAACGTACCTTAATACTATACTATTAAAATTGAATTTTTTGGATGCAGAAAAATTTTATATAGTATTGACATATGGTAAAATGGTCTCCATATATACTACTACAAGGGCTATTACCACAGCAATCGATTCTAAGTCAGTTATTGATCACCTGCTAATGATGGCACGCATATTATGGCCAAATTTAGTAAATTGTGATCGCCCCTAGCTATCACATTAGCTCAATAATATTTCTTGTAGCTAATATTTGACGCAAAACGTGCTTTTCAAACGTTTTAACGTACCTTAACACTATACTATTAAAATATAATTTTTTGGATGCAGAAAAATTTTATATAGTATTGACATATGGTAAAATGGTCTCCACATATACTACTACAAGGGCTATTACCACAGCAATCGATTTTAAGTCAGTTATTGATCACCTGCTAATGATGGCACGCATATTATGGCCAAATTTATTAAATTCTGAACGCCCCTAGCTATCACAGCAGCTCAATAATATTTCCTGTAACTAATATTTGACGCAAATCATGCTTTTCAAACGTTTTAACGTACCTTAATACTATTACTATTAAAATTGAACTTTTTGGAAGCAGAAAAATTTTATATAGTATTGACATATGGATAAATGGTCTCCATATATACTACTACAAGGGCTATTACCACAGCAATCGATTTTACGTCAGTTATTGATCACCTGCTAATGATGGCACGCATATTATGGCCAAATTTAGTAAATTCTGATCGCCCCTAGCTATCACATTAGCTCAATAATATTTCCTGTAGCTAATATTTGACGCAAAACGTGCTTTTCAAACGTTTTAACGTACCTTAATACTATACTATTAAAATTGATTTTTTTGGATGCAGAAAAATTTTATATAGTATTGACATATGGCAAAATGGTTTCCATATATACTACTACAAGGGCTATTACCACAGCAATCGATTTTAAGTCAGTTATTGATCACCTGCTAATGATGGCACGCATATTATGGCCAAATTTATTAAATTTTGAACGCCCCTAGCTATCACATTAGCTCAATAATATTTCCTGTAGCTAATATTTGACGCAAAACTTGCTTTTCAAACGTTTTAACGTACCTTAATACTATTACTATTAAAATTGAATTTTTTGGATGCAGAAAATTTTTATTTAGTATTGACATATGGGTTAAATGGTCTCCATATATACTACTACAAGGGCTATTACCACAGCAATCGATTCTAAGTCAGTTATTGATCACGCATATTATGGCCAAATTTAGTAAATTCTGATCGCCCCTAGCTATCACATTAGCTCAATAATATTTCCTGTAGTTAATATATGCCGCAAAACGTGCTTTTCAAACGTTTTAACGTACCTTAATACTATACTATTAAAATTGAATTTTTTGGATGCAGAAAAATTTTATATAGTATTGACATATGGTAAAATGGTCTCCATATATACTACTACAAGGGCTATTACCACAGCAATCGATTCTAAGTCAGTTATTGATCACCTGCTAATGATGGCACGCATATTATGGCCAAATTTAGTAAATTGTGATCGCCCCTAGCTATCACATTAGCTCAATAATATTTCTTGTAGCTAATATTTGACGCAAAACGTGCTTTTCAAACGTTTTAACGTACCTTAATACTATACGATTAAAATTGAATTTTTTGGATGCAGAAAAATTTTATATAGTATTGACATATGGCAAAATGGTCTCCTTATATACTACTACAGGGGCTATTACCACAGCAATCGATTTTACGTCAGTTATTCATCACCTGCTAATGATGGCACGCATATTATGGCCAAATTTAGTAAATTCTGATCGCCCCTAGCTATCACATTAGCTCAATAATATTTCCTGTAGCTAATATTTGACGCAAAACGTGCTTTTCAAACGTTTTAACGTACCTTAATACTATACGATTAAAATTGAATTTTTTGGATGCAGAAAAATTTTATATAGTATTGACATATGGCAAAATGGTCTCCTTATATACTACTACAGGGGCTATTACCACAGCAATCGATTTTAAGTCAGTTATTGATCACCTGCTAATGATGGCACGCATATTATGGCCAAATTTATTAAATTCTGAACGCCCCTAGCTATCACAGCAGCTCAATAATATTTCCTGTAACTAATATTTGACGCAAAACGTGCTTTTCAAACGTTTTAACGTACATTAATACTATTACTATTAAAATTGAATTTTTTGGATGCAGAAAATTTTTATATAGAATTGACATATGGTTAAATGGTCTCCATATATACTACTACAAGGGCTATTACCACAGCAATCGATTTTACGTCAGTTATTGATCACCTGCTAATGATGGCACGCATATTATGGCCAAATTTAGTAAATTCTGATCGCCCCTAGCTATCACATTATCTCAATAATATTTCCTGTAGCTAATATTTGACGCAAAACGTGCTTTTCAAACGTTTTAACGCACGTTAATACTATACTATTAAAATAGAATTTTTTGGATGCAGAAAATTTTATATAGTATTGACATATGGTAAAATGGTCTCCAGATATACTATTACAAGGGCTATTACCACAGCAATCGATTTTACGTCAGTTATTGATCACCTGCTAATGATGGCATGCATATTATGGCCAAATTTAGTAAATTCTGATCGCCCCTAGCTATCACATTAGCTCAATAATATTTCTTGTAGCTAATATTTGACGCAAAACGTGCTTTTCAAACGTTTTAACGTACCTCAATACTATACTATTAAAATAGAATTTTTTGGATGCAGAAAAGTTTTATATAGTATTGACATATAGGTTAAATGGTCTCCATATATACTACTACAAGGGCTATTACCACAGCAATCGATTCTAAGTCAGTTATTGATCACCTGCTAATGATGGCACGCATATTATGGCCAAATTTAGTAAATTGTGATCGCCCCTAGCTATCACATTAGCTCAATAATATTTCTTGTAGCTAATATTTGACGCAAAACGTGCTTTTCAAACGTTTTAACGTACCTTAACACTATACTATTAAAATAGAATTTTTTTGATGCAGAAAAATTTTATATAGTATTGACATATGGTAAAATGGTCTCCACATATACTACTACAAGGGCTATTACCACAGCAATCGATTTTACGTCAGTTATTGATCACCTGCTAATGATGGCACGCATATTATGGCCAAATTTAGTAAATTCTGATCGCCCCTAGCTATCACATTAGCTCAATAATATTTCCTGTAGCTAATATTTGACGCAAAACGTGCTTTTCAAACGTTTTAACGTACCTTAATACTAATTAAAATTGATTTTTTTGGATGCAGAAAAATTTTATATAGTATTGACATATGGCAAAATGGTCTCCATATATACTACTACAAGGGCTATTACCACAGCAATCGATTTTAAGTCAGTTATTGATCACCTGCTAATGATGGCACGCATATTATGGCCAAATTTATTAAATTTTGAACGCCCCTAGCTATCACATTAGCTCAATAATATTTCCTGTAGCTAATATTTGACGCAAAACTTGCTTTTCAAACGTTTTAACGTACCTTAATACTATTACTATTAAAATTGAATTTTTTGGATGCAGAAAATTTTTATTTAGTATTGACATATGGGTTAAATGGTCTCCATATATACTACTACAAGGGCTATTACCACAGCAATCGATTCTAAGTCAGTTATTGATCACCTGCTAATGATGGCACGCATATTATGGCCAAATTTAGTAAATTCTGATCGCCCCTAGCTATCACATTAGCTCAATAATATTTCCTGTAGCTAATATTTGACGCAAAACGTGCTTTTCAAACGTTTTAACCTACCTTAATAATATACTATTAAAATAGAATTTTTGGATGCAGAAAATTTTTATATAGTATTGACATATGGTAAAATGGTCTCCATATATACTACTACAAGGGCTATTACCACAGCAATCGATTTTACGTCAGTTATTGATCACCTGCTAATGATGGCACGCATATTATGGCCAAATTTAGTAAATTCTGATCGCCCCTAGCTATCACATTAGCTCAATAATATTTCCTGTAGCTAATATTTGACGCAAAACGTGCTTTTCAAACGTTTTAACGTACATTAATACTATTACTATTAAAATTGAATTTTTTGGATGCAGAAAATTTTTATATAGAATTGACATATGGTTAAATGGTCTCCATATATACTACTACAAGGGCTATTACCACAGCAATCGATTTTACGTCAGTTATTGATCACCTGCTAATGATGGCACGCATATTATGGCCAAATTTAGTAAATTCTGATCGCCCCTAGCTATCACATTATCTCAATAATATTTCCTGTAGCTAATATTTGACGCAAAACGTGCTTTTCAAACGTTTTAACGTACGTTAATACTATACTATTAAAATAGAATTTTTTGGATGCAGAAAATTTTATATAGTATTGACATATGGTAAAATGGTCTCCAGATATACTATTACAAGGGCTATTACCACAGCAATCGATTTTACGTCAGTTATTGATCACCTGCTAATGATGGCACGCATATTATGGCCAAATTTAGTAAATTCTGATCGCCCCTAGCTATCACATTAGCTCAATAATATTTCTTGTAGCTAATATTTGACGCAAAACGTGCTTTTCAAACGTTTTAACGTACCTCAATACTATACTATTAAAATAGAATTTTTTGGATGCAGAAAAGTTTTATATAGTATTGACATATAGGTTAAATGGTCTCCATATATACTACTACAAGGGCTATTACCACAGCAATCGATTCTAAGTCAGTTATTGATCACCTGCTAATGATGGCAAGCATATTATGGCCAAATTTAGTAAATTGTTATCGCCCCTAGCTATCACATTAGCTCAATAATATTTCTTGTAGCTAATATTTGACGCAAAACGTGCTTTTCAAACGTTTTAACGTTCCTTAACACTATACTATTAAAATAGAATTTTTTGGATGCAGAAAAATTTTATATAGTATTGACATATGGTAAAATGGTCTCCACATATACTACTACAAGGGCTATTACCACAGCAATCGATTTTACGTCAGTTATTGATCACCTGCTAATGATGGCACGCATATTATGGCCAAATTTAGTAAATTCTGATCGCCCCTAGCTATCACATTAGCTCAATAATATTTCTTGTAGCTAATATTTGACGCAAAACGTGCTTTTCAAACGTTTTAACGTACCTTAATACTATACTATTAAAATAGAATTTTTTGGATGCAGAAAAATTTTATATAGTATTGACATATGGTAAAATGGTCTCCACATATACTACTACAAGGGCTATTACCACAGCAATCGATTTTACGTCAGTTATTGATCACCTGCTAATGATGGCACGCATATTATGGCCAAATTTATTAAATTTTGAACGCCCCTAGCTACCACATTAGCTCAATAATATTTCCTGTAGCTAATATTTGACGCAAAACTTGCTTTTCAAACGTTTTAACGTACCTTAATACTATTACTATTAAAATTGAATTTTTTGGATGCAGAAAATTTTTATTTAGTATTGACATATGGGTTAAATGGTCTCCATATATACTACTACAAGGGCTATTACCACAGCAATCGATTCTAAGTCAGTTATTGATCACCTGCTAATGATGGCACGCATATTATGGCCAAATTTAGTAAATTCTGATCGCCCCTAGCTATCACATTAGCTCAATAATATTTCCTGTAGCTAATATTTGACGCAAAACGTGCTTTTCAAACGTTTTAACCTACCTTAATAATATACTATTAAAATAGAATTTTTTGGATGCAGAAAAATTTTATATAGTATTGACATATGGTAAAATGGTCTCCATATATACTACTACAAGGGCTATTACCACAGCAATCGATTTTACGTCAGTTATTGATCACCTGCTAATGATGGCACGCATATTATGGCCAAATTTAGTAAATTCTGATCGCCCCTAGCTATCACATTAGCTCAATAATATTTCCTGTAACTAATATTTAACGCAAATCATGCTTTTCAAACGTTTTAACGTACCTTAATACTATTACTATTAAAATTGAACTTTTTGGAAGCAGAAAAATTTTATATAGTATTGACATATGGATAAATGGTCTCCATATATACTACTACAAGGGCTATTACCACAGCAATCGATTTTACGTCAGTTATTGATCACCTGCTAATGATGGCACGCATATTATGGCCAAATTTAGTAAATTCTGATCGCCCCTAGCTATCACATTAGCTCAATAATATTTCCTGTAGCTAATATTTGACGCAAAACGTGCTTTTCAAACGTTTTAACGTACCTTAATACTATACTATTAAAATTGATTTTTTTGGATGCAGAAATTTTTATATAGTATTGACATATGGCAAAATGGTCTCCATATATACTACTACAAGGGCTATTACCACAGCAATCGATTTTAAGTCAGTTATTGATCACCTGCTAATGATGGCACGCATATTATGGCCAAATTTATTAAATTTTGAACGCCCCTAGCTATCACATTAGCTCAATAATATTTCCTGTAGCTAATATTTGACGCAAAACTTGCTTTTCAAACGTTTTAACGTACCTTAATACTATTACTATTAAAATTGAATTTTTTGGATGCAGAAAATTTTTATTTAGTATTGACTTATGGGTTAAATGGTCTCCATATATACTACTACAAGGGCTATTACCACAGCAATCGATTCTAAGTCAGTTATTGATCACCTGCTAATGATGGCACGCATATTATGGCCAAATTTAGTAAATTCTGATCGCCCCTAGCTATCACATTAGCTCAATAATATTTCCTGTAGCTAATATTTGACGCAAAACGTGCTTTTCAAACGTTTTAACCTACCTTAATAATATACTATTAAAATAGAATTTTTTGGATGCAGAAAAATTTTATATAGTATTGACATATGGTAAAATGGTCTCCATATATACTACTACAAGGGCTATTACCACAGCAATCGATTTTACGTCAGTTATTAATCACCTGCTAATGATGGCACGCATATTATGGCCAAATTTAGTAAATTCTGATCGCCCCTAGCTATCACATTAGCTCAATAATATTTCCTGTAGTTAATATATGCCGCAAAACGTGCTTTTCAGCCTTTATAACGTACCTTAATACTATACTATTAAAATTGAATTTTTTGGATGCAGAAAAATTTTATATAGTATTGACATATGGTAAAATGGTCTCCATATATACTACTACAAGGGCTATTACCACAGCAATCGATTCTAAGTCAGCTATTGATCACCTGCTAATGATGGCACGCATATTATGGCCAAATTTAGTAAATTCTGATCGCCCCTAGCTATCACATTAGCTCAATAATATTTCTTGTAGCTAATATTTGACGCAAAACGTGCTTTTCAAACGTTTTAACGTACCTTAATACTATACTATTAAAATTGAATTTTTTGGATGCAGAAAAATTTTATATAGTATTGACATATGGTAAAATGGTCTCCACATATACTACTACAAGGGCTATTACCACAGCAATCGATTTTACGTCAGTTATTGATCACCTGCTAATGATGGCACGCATATTATGGCCAAATTTAGTAAATTCTGATCGCCCCTAGCTATCACATTAGCTCAATAATATTTCCTGTAGCTAATATTTGACGCAAAACGTGCTTTTCAAACGTTTTAACGTACCTTAATACTATACGATTAAAATTGAATTTTTTGGATGCAGAAAAATTTTATATAGTATTGACATATGGCAAAATGGTCTCCTTATATACTACTACAGGGGCTATTACCACAGCAATCGATTTTAAGTCAGTTATTGATCACCTGCTAATGATGGCACGCATATTATGGCCAAATTTATTAAATTCTGAACGCCCCTAGCTATCACAGCAGCTCAATAATATTTCCTGTAACTAATATTTGACGCAAATCATGCTTTTCAAACGTTTTAACGTACCTTAATACTATTACTATTAAAATTGAACTTTTTGGAAGCAGAAAAATTTTATATAGTATTGACATATGGATAAATGGTCTCCATATATACTACTACAAGGGCTATTACCACAGCAATCGATTTTACGTCAGTTATTGATCACCTGCTAATGATGGCACGCATATTATGGCCAAATTTAGTAAATTCTGATCGCCCCTAGCTATCACATTAGCTCAATAATATTTCCTGTAGCTAATATTTGACGCAAAACGTGCTTTTCAAACGTTTTAACCTACCTTAATAATATACTATTAAAATAGAATTTTTTGGATGCAGAAAAATTTTATATAGTATTGACATATGGTAAAATGGTCTCCATATATACTACTACAAGGGCTATTACCACAGCAATCGATTTTACGTCAGTTATTGATCACCTGCTAATGATGGCACGCATATTATGGCCAAATTTAGTAAATTCTGATCGCCCCTAGCTATCACATTAGCTCAATAATATTTCCTGTAGTTAATATATGCCGCAAAACGTGCTTTTCAGCCTTTATAACGTACCTTAATACTATACTATTAAAATTGAATTTTTTGGATGCAGAAAAATTTTATATAGTATTGACATATGGTAAAATGGTCTCCATATATGCTACTATAAGGGCTATTACCACAGCAATCGATTCTAAGTCAGTTATTGATCACCTGCTAATGATGGCACGCATATTATGGCCAAATTTAGTAAATTCTGATCGCCCCTAGCTATCACATTAGCTCAATAATATTTCTTGTAGCTAATATTTGACGCAAAACGTGCTTTTCAAACGTTTTAACATACCTTAATACTATACTATTAAAATTGAATTTTTTGGATGCAGAAAAATTTTATATAGTATTGACATATGGTAAAATGGTCTCCACATATACTACTACAAGGGCTATTACCACAGCAATCGATTTTACGTCAGTTATTGATCACCTGCTAATGATGGCACGCATATTATGGCCAAATTTAGTAAATTCTGATCGCCCCTAGCTATCACATTAGCTCAATAATATTTCCTGTAGCTAATATTTGACGCAAAACGTGCTTTTCAAACGTTTTAACGTACCTTAATACTATACGATTAAAATTGAATTTTTTGGATGCAGAAAAATTTTATATAGTATTGACATATGGCAAAATGGTCTCCTTATATACTACTACAGGGGCTATTACCACAGCAATCGATTTTAAGTCAGTTATTGATCACCTGCTAATGATGGCACGCATATTATGGCCAAATTTAGTAAATTCTGATCGCCCCTAGCTATCACATTAGCTCAATAATATTTCTTGTAGCTAATATTTGACGCAAAACGTGCTTTTCAAACGTTTTAACGTACCTCAATACTATACTATTAAAATAGAATTTTTTGGATGCAGTAAAGTTTTATATAGTATTGACATATAGGTTAAATGGTCTCCATATATACTACTACAAGGGCTATTACCACAGCAATCGATTCTAAGTCAGTTATTGATCACCTGCTAATGATGGCACGCATATTATGGCCAAATTTAGTAAATTGTTATCGCCCCTAGCTATCACATTAGCTCAATAATATTTCTTGTAGTTAATATATGCCGCAAAACGTGCTTTTCAGCCTTTATAACGTACCTTAATACTATACTATTAAAATTGAATTTTTTGGATGCAGAAAAATTTTATATAGTATTGACATATGGTAAAATGGTCTCCATATATACTACTATAAGGGCTATTACCACAGCAATCGATTCTAAGTCAGTTATTGATCACCTGCTAATGATGGCACGCATATTATGGCCAAATTTAGTAAATTCTGATCGCCCCTAGCTATCACATTAGCTCAATAATATTTCTTGTAGCTAATATTTGACGCAAAACGTGCTTTTCAAACGTTTTAACATACCTTAATACTATACTATTAAAATTGAATTTTTTGGATGCAGAAAAGTTTTATATAGTATTGACATATAGGTTAAATGGTCTCCATATATACTACTACAAGGGCTATTACCACAGCAATCGATTCTAAGTCAGTTATTGATCACCTGCTAATGATGGCACGCATATTATGGCCAAATTTAGTAAATTGTTATCGCCCCTAGCTATCACATTAGCTCAATAATATTTCTTGTAGCTAATATTTGACGCAAAACGTGCTTTTCAAACGTTTTAACGTACCTTAACACTATACTATTAAAATAGAATTTTTTGGATGCAGAAAAATTTTATATAGTATTGACATATGGTAAAATGGTCTCCACATATACTACTACAAGGGCTATTACCACAGCAATCGATTTTACGTCAGTTATTGATCACCTGCTAATGATGGCACGCATATTATGGCCAAATTTAGTAAATTCTGATCGCCCCTAGCTATCACATTAGCTCAATAATATTTCCTGTAGCTAATATTTGACGCAAAACGTGCTTTTCAAACGTTTTAACGTACCTTAATACTATACTATTAAAATTGATTTTTTTGGATGCAGAAAAATTTTATATAGTATTGACATATGGCAAAATGGTCTCCATATATACTACTACAAGGGCTATTACCACAGCAATCGATTTTAAGTCAGTTATTGATCACCTGCTAATGATGGCACGCATATTATGGCCAAATTTATTAAATTTTGAACGCCCCTAGCTACCACATTAGCTCAATAATATTTCCTGTAGCTAATATTTGACGCAAAACGTGCTTTTCAAACGTTTTAACATACCTTAATACTATACTATTAAAATTGAATTTTTTGGATGCAGAAAAATTTTATATAGTATTGACATATGGTAAAATGGTCTCCATATATACTACTATAAGGGCTATTACCACAGCAATCGATTCTAAGTCAGTTATTGATCACCTGCTAATGATGGCACGCATATTATGGCCAAATTTAGTAAATTCTGATCGCCCCTAGCTATCACATTAGCTCAATAATATTTCTTGTAGCTAATATTTGACGCAAAACGTGCTTTTCAAACGTTTTAACGTACCTCAATACTATACTATTAAAATAGAATTTTTTGGATGCAGAAAAGTTTTATATAGTATTGACATATAGGTTAAATGGTCTCCATATATACTACTACAAGGGCTATTACCACAGCAATCGATTCTAAGTCAGTTATTGATCACCTGCTAATGATGGCACGCATATTATGGCCAAATTTAGTAAATTGTTATCGCCCCTAGCTATCACATTAGCTCAATAATATTTCTTGTAGCTAATATTTGACGCAAAACGTGCTTTTCAAACGTTTTAACGTACCTTAACACTATACTATTAAAATAGAATTTTTTGGATGCAGAAAAATTTTATATAGTATTGACATATGGTAAAATGGTCTCCACATATACTACTACAAGGGCTATTACCACAGCAATCGATTTTACGTCAGTTATTGATCACCTGCTAATGATGGCACGCATATTATGGCCAAATTTAGTAAATTCTGATCGCCCCTAGCTATCACATTAGCTCAATAATATTTCCTGTAGCTAATATTTGACGCAAAACGTGCTTTTCAGCCTTTATAACGTACCTTAATACTATACTATTAAAATTGAATTTTTTGGATGCAGAAAAATTTTATATAGTATTGACATATGGTAAAATGGTCTCCATATATACTACTACAAGGGCTATTACCACAGCAATCGATTTTACGTCAGTTATTGATCACCTGCTAATGATGGCACGCATATTATGGCCAAATTTAGTAAATTCTGATCGCCCCTAGCTATCACATTAGCTCAATAATATTTCCTGTAGTTAATATATGCCGCAAAACGTGCTTTTCAGCCTTTATAACGTACCTTAATACTATACTATTAAAATTGAATTTTTTGGATGCAGAAAAATTTTATATAGTATTGACATATGGTAAAATGGTCTCCATATATACTACTATAAGGGCTATTACCACAGCAATCGATTCTAAGTCAGTTATTGATCACCTGCTAATGATGGCACGCATATTATGGCCAAATTTAGTAAATTCTGATCGCCCCTAGCTATCACATTAGCTCAATAATATTTCTTGTAGCTAATATTTGACGCAAAACGTGCTTTTCAAACGTTTTAACATACCTTAATACTATACTATTAAAATTGAATTTTTTGGATGCAGAAAATTTTTATATAGTATTGACATATGGTAAAATGGTCTCCACATATACTACTACAAGGGCTATTACCACAGCAATCGATTTTACGTCAGTTATTGATCACCTGCTAATGATGGCACGCATATTATGGCCAAATTTAGTAAATTCTGATCGCCCCTAGCTATCACATTAGCTCAATAATATTTCCTGTAGCTAATATTTGACGCAAAACGTGCTTTTCAAACGTTTTAACGTACCTTAATACTATACGATTAAAATTGAATTTTTTGGATGCAGAAAAATTTTATATAGTATTGACATATGGCAAAATGGTCTCCTTATATACTACTACAAGGGCTATTACCACAGCAATCGATTTTAAGTCAGTTATTGATCACCTGCTAATGATGGCACGCATATTATGGCCAAATTTAGTAAATTCTGATCGCCCCTAGCTATCACATTAGCTCAATAATATTTCTTGTAGCTAATATTTGACGCAAAACGTGCTTTTCAAACGTTTTAACGTACCTCAATACTATATTATTAAAATAGAATTTTTTGGATGCAGAAAAGTTTTATATAGTATTGACATATAGGTTAAATGGTCTCCATATATACTACTACAAGGGCTATTACCACAGCAATCGATTCTAAGTCAGTTATTGATCACCTGCTAATGATGGCACGCATATTATGGCCAAATTTAGTAAATTCTGATCGCC
>CALNHX010012446.1:0-25123 GCA_940337035.1 Agriotes lineatus
GGTGTATTAAATAACTATATGTTCTCAGCTTATCTTATTCTACAAGAGAGCTGCACAAAGTAGTGTCACAGAATTACATGAAAAGGGATACAATCGATACTAAAAAAGTACTTGATTTCCTAATACCCTGCAAACCATTTTGAAAAGGAAACAAACTCATGAATATTGTAAATGAAGAGACTACTCTTGCTTAGGTGGACGTTGAAAAAATTAGAATGTTAGTAAAAGAATTTTATTAAAAATGACTGGGAAATCTTCAGACAAGTTTATATGTGCGAAAAAAACAGGCAATTGCAATCGCTTGTAAAGAATCCATACATACAAAGAATTTCTCTTTCAACATGGGGTACAACCAGCTCTTTCAGAGACTAAATGCTGTTGCTATGAAAGAAGACATGAACTTGAAAGATACCATGTCACATGAACTGTGTTTATTTTCTTTATTTGAGGGTTTCGACACTTTGAGAACAGCAGATATAGCATAACTAGCAAGTGCTATTTGAAAATGTCTGAACCATCTGCCAACATATCAAGTCCTCGGGGTTGTAAATATGCGATTGATGAAAACGTGAATTTTACAAGATATTTTCCTTGGGCATTTACAAGAAAAGCAAGTGGTTGTGGATGTAATGCATTAGACGCCCTGTGTTTTTCCATATGCTCTGTTTTATTATTGTGCAAGAATGGACAACATCTATTCGAGATTAAGATTAAAAGATTTCAAACTAAAATCAGAAGGTAAAAATCACTAACCTTTATTCCATTATTAAACAAATTACTATCGTGTTTCGGTTTTTAACTCTATTGTACATTTTGTGTTATATTTGAATAATATTGACGTCAATGTCAAGCAATTCATTGGAGGTTGGTGGTTTTCAATCTCCGTGAAAAAGCTAAGTTTTCTTGTTCCTTTTTAATTGTTATTCGTTGACAACGAGGGCAGATTGTCCCTCGAAACGTCCGTTATTTAATACGTTATTTAATAATTTTTTTTTCAAATAAATTATATTATATTACAAAACAATTACAAATGAAATACATTAGATAAAGTAAAACATTAATGAAGGTAATACACTTCATTAAATGAATCTGAAGATGGTGCTGTGCCCAGCACACTAGCTGCGTTGCCTCTCTGGATGGCAATACTAATTTTTTGTTTAAGATATGCCTTTGCTTGAGGAATACCTGTGCTGTCAACAATTAGTTTTCCTAATTCATTAAAGAGAGACTGTGCGCTATTGCTCCACGGACCAAAGGTTTCTACCGCAAATGGAACAAAGAAATGATGTTCAGATATGGTGTTATATTTCTGCCTCTTTAGGTTTTCTGCTTTATTAGCTGCGGATCTAGCTTTTAAACAAGACTCAGAGATATGGGATTCTGCTAGAGTGTCTGTACATGTTACATCCCAAACAAGTGATTTACCTTGTTTCCATGGTATAATAGTTATGCCATCGGGTCTTTTGCCATCATTCCTCAGAACACCATTAGGTTCGAGAATACAAGGGATGTTGGCAGACGTGAAGGCACGCTTTAAGATGTCATTAAGGGATCCATGTCTGGAAAGACGACCAGCACTTTTTGAGCAAGACAAACCGTGATGACTAAAGGTATCCACGAGAGAGCCACAACTACAAACATGGGGGTGACAAATACTAATGCCTAATCTAAGCGAAATGACAATTTGCAGAGTGGTTTTTTCCAAGAGAGTACCAAGTTGAGAGGAAGGTAAAGCTTCAAGCCAAGCTCCCGACTCTGGTTCGGAAACAGCGAGTAAAATTGCTTTTTGTCGATCAGTTGAAGTTGACATTAGCACTTCGTGTTGGTTTAAAATAATTGGTAAATCCCAATTTTTTTGGATACACTTAGATGCAGGATATTGGGATCCATTAGATTTATCAAGCCAAACATGCATCGCCTCATATAAAAATTCAGTCTCGAGATCAGAAAAATGAGGTGGAAGAATTGATGTAATGAGAGTTGAATTAGCATGTATCGAAGCCAAAAATGCTGGTGTTGATAAATCCGTAATAGATCTAATTCCTAAACCACCAAAACGAACTGGTAACTTGGCTTGATTCCATGATCTATTTGTAAATTTGATATTTAACATTTTTTCTAAAGTTAAGACAATTAATTTGTCTAGTTGTAGGCAAATATCTTCAAATTTCCAAATAGGGCAACATCTGAGAAGGTACATAAAATGTGGCATCCAAAAACAATGACGTAATAAGAAAAAACTAATGTGTGGACTTAGTTTGCAAAGATTCATTGATAAAAGAGAAAATTCTTCAATTTTTTTTAAAAGACAAGGAATGAAAGCTGATTCTAATAAAGGAGATCCTAATAAAGAAAAATTTTCATCAGGACTGACACATACTCCTGGAGCTAAGGATTCAAATTTTTTTAACAAACCTAATCGGTGATTATTTTTGATATTGTTAAAGAAATAAAGCTCACATTTATTAAAATTAAGTTCTAAACCTATTTTTTTAAATTCTGAGATAACTTTTTCTAAATCTTGTAAGACATCTGTAGCTTTTCCTCCTAGAGTACCATCATCTAGGTACCAAATATTAAGTTCGGAAGTTAATTCCTTAATAATATTATGTATGGAAAGGCTAAAAATAGCTGGACCTAAAGGATCACCTTGTTGACAACCCAAAGCGGATTCAATTGTTTTTCCGTCAAAAAAAAGATATGATCTAAAAGCATAACACTGCCAAAGGTAAGGATAAACATCCGGAATAGTATCTTTTACAGCAGTTAGTAGAGAATCTCTTGCTACAGAGTTGAAGGCATTTTTGACATCTATTTTTAAAATGACTTCAGCATCAAAACTGTTTTTTAAATATTTCCTAACAGAATGAACTGCCGCTTCACAACCTCCCTTGATTCCAAAACCTAATTGTTTGGGATAAAAGAAAGATGATAACGTGTTTGAAATATGATGACTACATAGTTTAGAAGTAAGACGTCTAAAAGTTGAACCTACAGCAATTGGACGGATTCCTCCATCCTTTTTTGAAAGAGCACAAAGCGATGCTCCGTATATAAAAGGTCTAATATCTGAATTAACCTTACCAGAAAGCATTAAGTTACATAGACGGGTTATTTCATATAAAAGTTTTTGACCAATGTCACCTGTACATTTACTTACTAAGTCTTTAAGATGTTGCGGTATCAAGCCATCCATACCTGCAGCAGAACCATTAGGAAAAGATAAGATTGCACTAGAAACCTGATCCGTGGAAACAATATGATGTTTGTTAGTATCAACTTCAGGTTCTTGAAAATCAATTTCTCCGGAAGGATTTGGATGTTTTGATTTCAATTTTTCAAAAGTATCGGAATTGTTGTCAGCAAAGGCATCCTCAGAAGACAACACACGTATAGCACCTTTTATGTCACCATCAGAAACTTTATTTTCAGCAATTTTGAAACGTGATGATTTTAGATTATTCCTTTTGACGTGATGTAGAGAATCAAAATTAAATTCAGCGTTCTGCTTGATTCTTGAAGTTAGGGATTCTTTTTCATTCTTAGACGAAATATGAAGAACATGATAGGAAAAAAGAAATAAATTTTTCCAAGCTGTAAATGTATTATGGGAAACACATTCACTGATTATTTTAGCAAGTTTGTTAGCCACAGTAATTCTTGCACCTCGGGGAACTCTTTTAAGTATAATAACGTTGTCTTTAAGATAAGTAATTTTCTCAGTGAAGCTATGTTTTTGATCAAGATCAAACGTTAAGATTGTATTCTCTTTGTGACAACGAGAAGTATGTATTTTTAAACCATTGGCGCTTTTAAAATATCTAACTTCAGGGCAATATTGACAATGAAAGGTAGAACTGTCAAATTGCGAATTATTTGTATCACTTTTTCAAGTAATGAAGGGGGTTCCTTGGTAGGAATAGGATCAACACCATCACTATCCGAGTTCGATTCAAATTTGTAACGAGGACGAAAATATCTTCCACGTGATGATTTAATTCCTTTGATGCCTGTTGATGTGGACTGCGAACTATTTGAAACATCCAGATTTCTGTGTGCTTTCGATGTATGAATCGTAAGTCCTTTATTGGTTTTGAATGACTTTGAACATTTATTACAGTTTATAACTTGTGAAATATTATAATTTTCTGGAGATTGGAATGACATTGACACTCATAAAACCATATTGTATTCAATAATTTAATAATTTTAATTTGCAGAGTGGCGAAATGCCCAAAAAAGAATATGAATTATAGATTCACGCCACAAAGAAGTTTCAGAGATTATGACGTTTACTTGTGCATAATTAAAATCAAAAATAATCGCATTGTGAAATGATTTGTAATATGATTTTCCAAGTAAAATAATGTTAAAAAATATTTGAAATCTAGCTACAATAAGTATTGAAAACGACACAGACATACAGACCGCGCGGCGTAAGTAAAATTCGGGTCGCGCAGCTGCTTGGCACCCGATCGCAAATCTCGCAGTATAATGCTTCGATATATCGAAAACTTTGCCATATCGACATTCAAATTACTTCTTTAAAAGCAAGACATTTCGTACACGCGCCGTTACTGGGATATTTGCCGATCGGGTGCTGAACTAATATACATTAAAAAAATCTGTAAAAGACTTTACCCACAGCTTCCCTCGTTGACATTGTGACACTAAATAATTTAAAAATGAAATTAAGTTAGGAGTAAAAATACGTTCACATTTCTAATAAATTAAATAAATTTTCAAATAAAAAAAATCCGTTACCTGAGAGATTTGAACCACGGCGCTTGTGACACCGAACAAATTCACCAACCAATTTCTTGCTACTCTATGGAGTCCTGTTCGTATCGTTGGGTTTCACCTGGCTTAACCTTCACACAGGGCATGTCTTACGAAAATTAATTATATTTTTACATCAATAAAACAATGCAGATAATTCTTTCATTAAAAATTTCTTTATTCATTTTAAACATATTATACGCAAGATGTATATATTTATGTGCAATAGTTTTTACGATATACGTCGATGCCTCGCCCAAATATGCGTTTCCCGTCTATTTCAAGGTTTGGGTTTTACGCATTTATGCGGCTCGCGGCCTAAAAATCAAAGGAAAGTAGAGCTAACAATATCTTAACACTTGCGTATGCAAATTCAATCAATTATCAAATTTAAAAAATTGCCGGAGAAGGACTCGATCTACATATTCTGCGGATACAATCATCGATAGTCAGATAGATTTAACTGCACCATGCAGGCTCGCTGATATGTGTGCGACGCGCGGCTCTATTTAAGCGGACGGTGATATTGTTGAAACTTTTTGAATTTTTTGCGGCCTGCTCTATGTGCAAATTACAATTTTAATCTATTTCCCACTTAACGCAAATATAAACAAAATTTTATTTTTTAAGGTGCTCACCCTGTATATATTTGTATGAAATTGTACCTGTTTCATGCGAGGTAGATATATAATATGTATGCAAAATATCGTCTTCCTCCGACAAATACTTTTTGAGCTATACTGACAGACAGACAGACACACAGACAGACGGACAGACAGACAGACGAAATTGAGAAAACCTGTTTTTCGTCATCTGGGCACTCCGAAACGTGAGGATCTGAAGAAAACTCGGAAGGTGATTTTTTCGCAATTGCTATACTTCCTTCGTCTTTTAGACGGGGAAAATAAAATGAATTACATCAACTACGATTATCGAGAATTGACGACCACGTCACTTCGCGACAATCAAGAAGGCCATGTCAAAAATATTTTAAAGCTAGTCAAGTTGTGGAGTACTTTTAGTCTGCCGGCTGGCATAAAAGTAATCACATTAAAGTCAGTTGTTTAATTTATGGTACTTTGTTGTAATTTGGTTTTACATCTAATCGTCGAATTTTGTGGCTTGTTTACTGGCGTCTAGGGAATAAACTGCTATCATATGAAGTGTTTTTTCTGGATGAGCAAAATTGTCATAGCCTCATGACTAAATGTTGTTTCGATGTTTTCTATATTTTACCTGAAAACGTCAACAAAGTTAAATTTTTAAGGCTATTTTGGGTCTAGAAAGTTAACCATTACACGACTAGTACAGTAATATTTTTACCTAACTGCTATTACTCTACTAGTAGTGTAACGGTTAACTTTCTAGAAACCTAATGTTTTTTTAACACACCTTTAGACGATTATCAAAATGACGTTTTCAAAATCTGAAAGTTATGAATCGGTTTTATGCTTTAGTGTGACTTTATTGACGATTTCAGGTAAAATGTGTATGTCATGAAAGTTATTCTACTGGACTCAGAACCATAAAAGTACTCGGCCTTACAGCCTCGTACAATATGCTTTTTCGTCTAGTAAAGATAAATTTCATGACGTGATATGTAAATAACTATTGTTCGTAGTTCTGGTCTATTAGAAGTGATGCTTTAGTGTGTTTTACTTTTCTAGTGTATAGCAGGATATAGTTGTTACATCTGTTGGCTCTTTTGCTTTTTATTTTTTGTTTGTTTTAGAAGAGCAGAATAAGTTTATTACAAGCATCGTTGCTTGTTTTTTGTTATTGAAGGACTGTACGTTCGAGCACGCTATCCTCAGTTGATTCTTTTTTTCTTACGCGTTTTCTTTTACAGGTAATGGTGGTTATCGGTATGGTCATATCTGCAGGTTGTAAAGTCTATAATTCCGAAGAAAAGTGTTTGTATGGTCATACAATTTATTTGTTTTATTCTAGTATTCACAAGAAAGATGAATAATCTCATTGTATTATACAAAAAAGCAACCAATTTTACTTCAGCACAACCTGCCATTTTTGTAGCAACCGCTTAATTAATTGCGATCAACCCAAAATTATATGAAAGGTTTTTTTATTATGCAACAGCTTTGACGTAAATGAAAGTCGGAAAATTAAGTTTAGTAAAGGTGTTCAGCCGGATGGATGTAAACATTATATCTCGAGAACAACATAACTTTTCAGGATGCTTTCTGTGTCAATTTGTGTAGAATAGTAATACAAAGAACTAAAAAACTTTTGGATAGTATTTTCAGTCGAGTTTCTATGTATGTCTTTGTCAGTTTGCATTATCCTTATCAGTAATAAACGTTGAGCGGTAACATAATTATGCTGTCGGTATGGTTTAGTGAATTGCACACTCGACCCCCTTCCCTCAGCCAAAATTGTTTTTAAGTTATCGAAAGACGCGGATGCAAATTTCTATATTGTTTCAGCCTTAAATTTGAAATACTACATTATCAGCACTTTCTGCCCCATACGCACTTTTCCCTAACGTTAGGAATTGATAAATCGCTGACTTGACTTTCAACCGATTTCCCTCGTCGAAGATTCCCAGTAGTTAATTCTCGTCTCCAATATGAATTCTCTTTAGTCGAAGTTGTCGCACATATATCATACAATATGATGACAGCCATACCACGCTAAAACCACCATTTTAACAGATTACAAAGACTAAATTAATGTGTCAAATAGCGTATGGCAAAAACTACTCCATCCCAACACTGTGCGGAAGTATCTATAAAGAAAGACCTTGTCACGTCCCATCTTGTCATTATTTATTATTGTAATTTTTTGAACTTCCATTTGGCTGTTAAATAAAATTAACTTAATTTTCCCATTTTTTAAATAGTAGAAAGCCTCTCCTTTAGTCATCTCTTATTTGAAGCATTATCAAAATTAAATATTTGTCAAGCAAAAAAATGTACATTTTTATAACCATGGCTTAGGCATGATTCCTAAACTTGAAAATTAGTCTTCCATCTTTAGTAGGGTTTCAGAAAGTAACATGCCGAATTGGATGCTCATCTACGCTACATTTATTCTAAATAATTATTTTTCTACATTAAAGTTCACAGTTGCATAGTCACACTATTTGTACATTCGTAGTCAGAATTAAATCATAAAGTTATCAACATGCCTTTGCCGTAGCTTTTCGCGATTCTAGTCTTACTTGGAATCCTTCTGCCCGCTTCAAAATGATGTCACCTTGTAATTTGAAATCTTTCTCTGTCAGATGAGACCTGATGCGGAAGTTTCTCATAATGGTCGAGAGAAGTATCTTCAACTTCAACATTGCGTATTTACGACCTATGTAAACAGATTAATGTAGCTCCTCAAATAATTGATTTTATCGTACTTTACATACCCACACAGCTACGAGGCCCAGCACTAAATGGAATAAAAGCATAGTAATGCCGGTTAGCAGAGCGCTCTGGAAGGAAGTTATCAGGATCGAACTTGTCAGGATTGGGGTAAATATCCGGACGACGATGAATTTTGTAGGTGCCCACGACTACTGTACAACCAGCAGGAAGATAGTAATCTCCACTTGCTAGAAACAACGGTTATGGATCACACGGTTATGAATCACACAGTGGATTTTTAAATATATACAGTGTGGTCCATTAAGTGTGCAACAAATGGAACATTTTTTTATTAGTTGTAAAACCGAAATTTAAATATTGCCAAAAGTTAGTGCATGTTCGATAACCATATCAGATGCCCTTAGAATGGCTTCAAGTCAAACAATATACAGGGCAGGACAAAAAATATGTAATTTGTTCAAGAATAAAGTTACCTTATTTCAAAAAATATAGCAAAATTTTATTAAGAAAAGTGGTTTAGAATCAAAAGTTATGCTCAAATACAAAGTCACGGCCTCCTATTCGAATTTTGATTCGTTTTTTGTAAAGTTTTGTATTATCCCCGTATTATACATATTTTTATTATTTTGATTTTATTAAGAGTTTTTCATATGTAAATTATTTTTAGTAAAGCATTTGCCTTGTTAAAAATAATATTTGCGAAATTCTAAAGTTCTGTTAAATATCGTTGCAACAAACATGAAGTGGACGCTTACCTAAAAAAATATAAATCCAAGTAAATTTTACAAATACGCTTCAAGTTGCTAAAAGTTATTTAAAAGGGATGTGGTTGTGGCTACTTTAAATACATATAAAATCAAAATAATAAAAATATGTATCATACGGGGGTAATACAAAATTTTCCAAAAAGAATCAAAATTTGAATAGGAGGCCGTGACTTTGTATTTGAGCATAGCTTTTAATTCTAAACAACTTTTCACAATAAAATTTTGCTATATTTTTTTAAATAAGGTAACTTTGTTCTTGAACGAATTTCATATTTTTTGTCCTGCCGTGTATATTGTTTAACTTGAAGCCATTCTAAGGGCATCTGATATGGTTATCGCACATGCACTAACTTTTGGCAATATTTAAATTTCGATTGTACAACTAATAAAAAAATTTCCCATTTGTTGCACACTTAATGGACCACACTGTATAGCTTACCCATCTTGACATCTTGTAGAATTTTACGGGCGATAACTGGAACAGGTGGGTACAATCTAAGGGTTTCCAAAAGACACCTTTCCAAATACTTCATTTCCAATGTGTCGGCAAAGGTAGCCGGGCGATCAGAGTCTCCAAAAATGTCATCCATTTCCTGAATTACTTTTTCCTGAATTTCTGGATGGCAAGCCATTATTGACAAGAAGAAACTGCTACCAGCGGCAGTTGTATCGTGTCCTTCAAACATGATGGTATCTACTTGTTCCTTAATTTCTTCATCAGTTATTACTATTCCGTTTTGAGATGCTTCAATCATCAAATCCAAGAAAGCTAACCTTTTCTTTTCCCCTACATCATTATCATCAACATCTAAATCATCCGTAAGCCCAGTCGATTGTCCAAATGACACTCCTTCCACAACGATTGTAGATTTTTCTTCATCTTTATTTGAGCTTGATTTCATACGAATATCTGCTGGTACTTCAGCAGTCGATCCACGAATTCCCTGGTTAAAAGCTTCCATTTTGCTCTTCACAACTTTACGAGTTAAACTGTGAATAACGTTAAGTAGCTGCTTTTGGATGTCTCCATATTTGGTTAAATTGAAGATCCAGTTAGGCCTCAACCAAAGCTTGACATGACGGAGATGGAGAATGTCGCACATTTTCATTACAGCCATGGCGTAGTCGTATCCACTTTGATCTTGTGTCGTTTTGCTCACTCCCATAGCCGTTTCTGTGTGACATTGTCATTATAATTTTAAAACGAGTGGCTGCGAAAAAGAACCAAAGAAGTCAAAATGATAAAACGTTATTTACCCAAAAGCATTTCTACTGTAGCTTCGGACATATAGTCGTGGCAATCAAAAGTTTTGCCCTCCTCTTTTCGCATTTTTTCTACAGTTGCTCTACTATTGGCATTAAATAGATCTATAAATCCTTTAGAACGTTCAAATGGAATGCAGGGGCGATGAGTTTACGATGTGCTCTCCATTTCTGACCTGACAAAGTAGATTAAGCAGGAACATGATACTAAGTATCGAAGATAGACCATACCAGTGCTAATTAGAAGGCCATTTCCTAACCAAGGTTTAAACAGTCGATATTCATCTGCTTTGTCAATGTGAACGTGGCTACTCAAAATAATTTCTACGTCTCGTGGATCGAGTAAGAAAACTCCAAGTTTGGTACCAATCTGGACTTTAGCTATGGTATCGTAATCATTTGCATATTTACACACCGTTTTGAAAACATCTGAAAATAGAAAATAAATATTAACATTCGATGAATGCTACGAATATTTTTCTAGATTACATTCATGTCGGGGTTTACAAAATGATTATTGACGCTTAAATCCAATGATTTAAGCAACTTACCATGTGAGGTACCGGTAAGTTCCAGAGCACATCCAATTATTGGCAATCCTTTAGGTCCAGGCAATTTTTTGGCAAGTTGTACCGAATGCAGCCGTGATAAGCGCCAGTATATGTACCATAGAACCAAAGCTGGTACCAGTAGGAAGTAAAATATGGTCGCTGACGTAATAGAAGCATTTGCTTCTATTTCTGGGGCTACTGCTCCGACCGACATTTTGTTATTCTGTAAACAGGCTATAGCTAAACACTGCTACTATTTAACGTACAATAATATAATCATATAACGTTAAAACAAAAATGATAAGTTAAAGCAAATTATTAAAATGAACTATCTTACCTTTTTATTAAATGATACTTGTGTGGCTGAGCCACTGGACTGGAAAAGTTGTGAAAGGTTTTCGTTTAAATAGTCGATACAATGCTTGGTGCAAAAACTGACGCAAATTGATATCTTATTCAACTTGAATATGGCCTAGTAAATGCAGGTTTAAGGGTTAAGTTCGCATACAATGTAGTAATGTTTTATAATGAAGCAAATTTGCAAGACGATGCGTTGTAAACATGCATATTCCGGTGTTAATGCAGATGAAATGCATTTATTCATTATAAATTTGATGAATTATTTAATTTAGGTCTACAGTATGTCATGTATTGGCATTAGCAATACTAATAGCACTAATACAAGGATTAGTAAAGTTTATCTCATTTACATTGCAAAGCAGCTTAGGACAACCTTCTGTTCGGAGAAATTTTAAGAAAGAAATATTTATAATATATTTAAAGGAAACGAATGTGTAGAAAACTACTGGATTACTGCTACGCCAATATTATACGGATTATAATGGAGGTAGAATTCAAGAACTGAACAAAATATAACCAAAAAATTAAAATATTTTGTACCTACAGTGCTTTCGTTAAGTAGTGGATAAATTTGTTAAAAATTCAAGGAATAACTTTTGGAAAAAAGGCTGGAACCCCTCGATTTTTATTCTTATTTGCGCATTTTCTTCAAATAAAATTTATACATACAGGGTGACCCGCGTAGGAGGTATGATATAATCGATGTTTTTTTTTTAAATGGCAACCCCCTTTTTTATTGCGGAATTTAAGAGATCACATTCTTTCACTTACGCTAAGGTAATTTTGCATATAGGTCACATGACCAAAACTTAAGAAAAAAATTAATTTGCAAAATACTAAATTTTATTTAAGGAAGTATGATTTTACGCTTTTATCAATGACAGCAATCAATAAAAAACATGTCGGTCGTCTTAGTTACTGTCAGACAGACAACGGTGCATAATTTCTACATTTAAGTTAGTTGTTTTAGAAATTATCATTGCAATTAAATTTAGTATTTTACTATTTTTAATTTTTTTTAATTTTTGGTCACGTGACATATACTCAAAAATTAGCTTAACGTAAGTAGAAAGATGCTTTCTTTCAAATTCTGTAATAAAAAAGGGGGTTGCTTGCTATTTAAAAAAAAACATCGATGACGTCCTACCTCTTACACGGTCACTCTGTATGTATAGATTTTATTTGAAAAAATGCTCAAATGAAAATGAAAATCGATGGGTCTGAGCGTTTTTTTCCAAAAGTTACTCCTTAAGTTTTTAACGAATTTATCAACTACTTTACGAAAGCACGGTATATATGTTACCGGCAGTGTACAAAATCCGACAATGTGAGGAATGACCAGCTATTCCACAAAGTGACCAATTCACCAGACATTCTACAAAATGCCTATAACTTTAGGTAATTTGCAAAATGCCTAATGCAATAGTCAATGTCAATCTCGACGATGTATACGTCTCACATTGCCTAGGTAATGTGAAAATTTCAAAGAAAACATTTAATCTGCGTGTTAAATTTAAAAAAAAACACATACTACTCGTACATCACCAGAGAAGATTTTATTTCTGCAACAATGAAACATATATCCGTATCGTACAACTTTAAAAAATATCTGAAGTTAATTAACAAACACTTGTTATTTATTTTTACAGGGATTGGAAAAGTGGCAACAACTATTACACAACACTTTATTTTTAAGGCATGTGCATAATTTATTGTGCACACTTTTTGGTACAATTGTATTTCAGCAGTCCCTGACCACCGGTTGTAGAACAAATAGATACTGCGGATCGAAGACTCGTTTCGTACTCAGGAACTTCAGCTACCATCATAAAATTTTGCGTTACTGTGTCAAATTCATTTCTAGTGTAGCACTGTTTAAGTATCCCTGCTTTAGTTCCTAATTTATAAAAACCATTGTTATCTTCACTGACTACAACACTTATTTGTCTAAAAATATTTCTTTCTTCTCGCTCGCCATTCTTCGTCACTAACACTGACAGCGAAGTTTCGGCACAATCACGTATTTTGCACACCGCCACAGACGTATACATATTCGAACTGCACATTGACTATTGCATTAGGCATTTTGCAGATTGCCTAAAATAACGTAGGAAATTCGCAGGTTGCCTAAAGTTATAGGCATTTTGCAGAATGCCTGGTGAATTGGTCACATTGCGGAATGCCTGGTCATTCCGCACATTGTCGGATTTTGTACATTGCCGGTAACATATACATATATACACGGTGTTCTGTAAAAAATGGGCAAAACTTCAGATATAGTTAATTTCCACAAAAATAAGTTGATTTAACCCAACTTACCTTAGTCCAAAAGTTAGCACTAACGGAGCTACAGGGTGTCAAAGTTGAAAAAACCGGCTGAATAAGCGGCGGCTCTAGCAGCGGAGGCTTCAAGCTACCAATGAAAATAATATGTTAAACTTAATACATCAAATGATGAATCAAATGTCAACTCAAATGAGTGATATAAAAGGTGAAATGAAAAAGATAACCAGGAAGTTAGTCAGGAAATTTTGAACAGGGTAAGTTCAGTAGAATACACAATGTCAAACAAAATAGACACAATTGAGGCCAAATTGATGACGTTTCAAGAGGTAAATGAAATTAGTATAAATAGAGTACAAGAACAGGTAGAAAACCAGTTAGTTAACAAAATAGAGCCAATTGAAAAGGAAATAGGTTTGGTTAAGCAGGAATTGTTCGAAATAAAGTTCATTTGGATCATTTAGAAGTGAATTTTGACAGATTGCAAAATAAAGTCGAACGTCAAATAGTAACTTTGCATGATGAAGTCAAAGAGTTAAATGAGGAAATGCAAGTACAAACAAATAGCGGTAATGTCAATTTTACAGGAGGAATAATAATGCCAACAAATAGTGAGAAACCAAAATTTTATGGGAACAGACAAGTTTTAATACATCCCGTCAAATTTTTGGAAAAACTACTATGCGAATTACAGGAAGACAAAGATTAAATATCGCAATAGAGTGTTTAGTAAATGAAATCAACATTTGGGCGGAAAGTCATATTAACGAATGGGCAAATTATGAAGCGTTTCGAACTGATTTCATTAATAGGTATTGGTCACAATATATTCAAGAGAAAGCTAGGGCCGAAATTCATATACCAAGGGTATATAACCCTAAGTTTGGCAGTTTCACTAAGCATGTATGGTACTGGATAGGAAGAGTGCAATACTTAGAACCAAAAATATCCGAGGAAATCCTAGTTGAAGCGCTAAGTAAACATTTCCCTATTGACATTCAGACAGCATTAGTAGCGTCTCAAGTCAGAAATGTGGAAAATATGTTAAAGGTATTAAAAGGTTTAGAAAATAGACAGTTTAATAACAAATTTGAAGCAAGAGAAAGAATGTCAAATGGAAATAACCAAAATAATCAAATGGTAGCTACAAGAAATAATACAACGAACTTTGCAACAGAAATACAAACAACTTTGGTACTAGAAATAGATTTAACAACAATTCTTATGGTCAAAGTGACAATAATAATAGAAATGTCAGGTTTGCAAATGATGGGCGAGGTAGAGATATGAATGCAAATACTTTTATTTGTTCCTCACTTGTAAACATCAATTTATCAAGTCACTGTATTCACCTTGAAAATGTTTCTTTTAACTGGCTAGCCAGTAAATTTTTTACTGGCTAGCCAGTTATATTTTACAAGCGTGCTCATAGATAAATAATAGCGTGCAAAGCCAGAGTTGTCTTCCTTAGTATGTGTCATATTGATTAATTTAGTTGCTTGTCAGTTTGACATTTTGAATAAATGGTGAATTTCTAGTTATTTACAAGTGAGGAACAAATAAAACATTCAACAATACACGCCAGGTAACCATTTTTACTGGCTCAAGGATATGACAGGCTCGCCTAACGGCTCGCCAGTCATCCCAATCCTATCGCCAGTAAAACCTGTTTTACCTGGCTTGTAATGTTAAATACTATTACTGTACAAACCAGTAATAATTCAAACATGTCAGTACAAATTAGGAGTATTTCACCTAGTAATGACCAAGACCAGGGAAATTAAATGACCCTAGGCAACAAGCTCCAATTGTTAAAAGTAGGGTTACAAATGAGCAATTAAATCATATAAATTTTGTACGAAATTACTTTAAGCAATGCCAAAATTCAAAAACAGTTAGAAAGGTTAACAATGTGAGTGTTATGTCAGAAGAAATAATAATAATAATATGTCTTTATTTATCTATATAAAACTTGCAAAATTTGTAAACAGAGTGAAAACTTATCAGGCGAAGTTCAACCTAACACGCGTGGGTAGAGGCTGCTCTTCCACTTAACCCGACCTTAACATAAACAATAAACAAAAATAAACATTAAAAAATATATAAAAATAAGAAATAAACAATAAGAAATAAACATAATATTTACATTAGCATTTTTCCTTTCCGGCATGTTTGCCCGTGTGCCCGCTCGGAATTTAGGTAACAGCAAATTAGAAACAGTTTCGGAATGAATGAATAAGGTCACTGATTCTGAACTATGTATTGATGCTCTGTTGGTTAAATAAAATTTTTTCAAATGCTAGTTTAAAATAATTTTGACTAGCTGATGGCATAATGTCGAAAGTCTTACTATTGATGCATTTAACAATGGAATAAGAGAATGATCGATTAAATATTTGTTTATGATGACGTGGCATAGCTAGGAGACCTTTATGACGTAGATTCAAGTTGCGCACATCTGTACGATACGTGATTTTTTTATGCAAATAAGGTGGTCGCTCATACAAGACAATTTTTCTATACAAGCCAGCAGAGTGCAATGTCCTTCTGTGATTCATATTAAGCCACTTAGCATCTTTAAGCTTATGTGAAATTCTTTGGAATTTACGAATACCATATATTAATCTGAGACACGAATTCTGTACTTTTTGAATTCTATTAACATCACGAGAATCTAAGCAGGGACCGTAAACCGAATCACTAAAATCAAACTGCGACAGTACCATGGAGTTGCATAAGCATATTTTCATATGTTCCGTTAAAACATGTCTGTTGTTGTATAGAATTTTAATGTTGCAGTATGCACGCTGTATACATTTACTAACATGGTCTCGAAATCGTAACTTATAGTCTATTTGAAGCCCAAGAGATCTAACAGAATCTTGAAATGTCAATGGCACGTCATTTATTTCAACCGTTAATCCGTCAAGGCATTGAAGTCTTAAATATTTACTGCCGAATAATATAACATTTGATTTAGACGGATTAAGTTGAAGACCATGGCGCCTAGAGATCGTGTATAATTCGTTTAAATCAGAATTCAAACATTTACAAGCGTAGTCTCTGTCTTTAAAGTCAAATGATGTGTAAATTTGGGTATCGTCAGCGTATGAATGAAAGTTGGAGTGTTTTAAGTGTTCATGAAAGGTTGAAGTGTATATAGTGAATAAAATCGGGCCTAAAATTGACCCCTGTGGAACACCACTGGTTACTTTGGTATAAGCTGAACTATTTTCTGGCAATACTACACTTTGGAACCTATTACTAAGATAGTTTTCAAAGAGAACGATAGCATTGTTATCTAGACCAATATAGTGTAACATTGTAAGTAAAATTGTGTGATTAATTGTGTCGAAAGCCTTGGAAAAATCTAATAAAACAAGTAAAGTGAGTTTGTTGCTGTCAGAAGCTCGTATAATATCATCTACAACATCCAACAATGCAGTACCACAGCTATAACCAGCTCTGAAACCTGATTGTTTACATGGTAATATATTATTCCTTTGTAGATGGTTACGCAGCTGAGCTGAGATGACTTTTTCCAAGACTTTCGACAACGTAGGTAGAATGCTTATTTGTCGTAGGTCTTTATAGGCAGTAAGATTAGTGGTTTTGGGTCATATATCTAATACTTACTATATTGCTAGCGGCTATGAGTGGGAAACTGGCCGATGAAGTGAAACACACAACCAACTCCTTCATGTATACGGTGAGCTGTGCGCAAGCGCGGCGGCGTCGGCCGCCCAATGGGGAAGTGGTCCCGCCCAATGGGGAAGTGGTCAAGTTTAAAATTCGCTTCTAAAGGCGGAGTTCGAATTCTCACGCATGCGCACGAGACGCGTTATACTATAAGTGAGACTATGTCGGCGCCGTAATGTTTTCTGAAGTTTCCAGGCCCTACCAGCAATATATGTGTATTATATATATGGTTTTGGGTATAGGTATGACATTTGCTTTTTTCCAACATTGTGGATAAACGGCATTTGTTAAACAAAAGTTGACGATATGCGTAATAAAAGGCAACAGAAATGGTAAACCTGCACGTAGTATTAATATGCCAATGCCGTCACTACCAATAGCTTTAGATTTAATTGATGAAATTAATTTTGATACTTCTATTTCAGAAACAGTTTGAAAGTTTAAAATATATTTTACAGTTGGTTTAATACTATTAGAATAATAATTAGCTAATTTTGTAACATCAGAAGTAGAAGCAACTTGAGGAATTGAAGTAATAAAGAAACTATTGATAGATTCGGCATTAGCTAAATGAGGTGGTATTTGCTGCTTATTTTTCTTTTTTTTACAAATGTCAAGATTTTTTAATTCTTTCCAAAATGCTTGCCAGTTATTCGATCGATACTGCCTTTGAAGATACGTCTTTTTTTCTCTTCTGATAGTTATCGTCGTGAAGTTACGCAGTTGCTTGTAATATTCGAAGTCTTTTTTATCACCACTAGTTTTATAATTCCTAAATGCACGATCTCTAAGCGACATAAGCAATTTAATTCCACTGGTTAGCCACGGAGCAATAGGTTTTGTAAATCTGGAAGTTTTCATTGGTGCATGCATATCTAGCAAAATATTCATGTTGCTATTAAAAAATTGTAACTTATCATCAATAGTTTCTAAGTGAAATATATTTCTCCAGGGTATAGATCTTAGATGATCGTAAAATTGCTGATAATCAAAATTTTTGAAATCTCTATAGGTTCTAGTACGTGATTTGGGTTTGGACCATTCGGTCTTAATGTTACAGTTAACAAGTTCGTGATCTGACACGTTATGTAGACTGACTACTTCGACATCACTGATCAGATTCGGTGTGTTTGTAATTATTAAATCTATCAATGATGCCCCAGCAGATGAAATACGAGTTGGTTCTTTAACTAACTGCTCCATACCCAAACCATCCAGACAAGATTTAAAATGTTCAACTCCAGGGTTGTCACAATTGCGCATATTAATATTGAAATCTCCTAAACATACAACATTATCTGATCGGAGTAAAACTAAAGATACGCTATCTTCAAAGTCTTCAATTGAACAGAATTGCCTGAGAGGCTGCTTCAGGATTCCGTTACTTTGCGCTGATTCTATCCGTCAAGCACGTAAACAAGACTGTGTTTACGTTTTAAACCAATGTAGTCAATGGTACTTGAACGGACGACAGTAAAAAACCACCCTTGCAGCACAGCCTCATGCCCCATAAATATTATGGCTTAGAAAGGGTAGTGAATGAATCAAACATTAAATGCAGATTGATTTTTATTATGAAAATAGACTAGTATTTATACAAAACAAAAAATGCTTAACGCAGTAACAATATCAAAGTTCATATATACAGTTTAATAGGACAAAGTGTTTAAATTACAAAACAGCAGATAAGCAATTTGTGCAGTTTTTATTTCCTGATAGAGCGAAGGTCGCCCGTTGAACTTACTACTGTAGGTCGGTATTATGCAAGGAGTGCAGAATTGCATTTTCCTGGTCTTTAACTCGTATGATTGCGTAATAACACTGGCTTTTAAATTACGAATAATGTTTCGTAAATTTGAACTGAAATATATAGTTTTAATCTAATTTAAACATATTAAATTTAGTAATTATGAGGCAAAGCTGGTGATTGCAACATTAAATCTTTCTTGCTAATAAATGGGAATTGTATTTTAAAAACATGCAACTGAATTTCGTAAATTTTAGAAAATAAAATTTATGTGTGTTTAAATCAAGTTTAAACATCAATAAATTTTAATAAATTTTGCCGAGGGGGTCTGTATAAAACGCCTAAAACAATACTAAAATGTGTGCTAACATTTATAGTTACCCACAGTTGCTCAGTTTCACATTCAGGTGTAATTATTGTGAATTGTGAAATGTTGGAAAGAATTTTAACTAATAATAACAAAATACCTATTTTACTCCCAATAAACTTAACAATTCAAGGTGTCACTGGGGGAATACGTACGGTTAAAAAACAAGTGTTACTTTTGGTAGATATGGGATATTCAAAGCACCAGATAGTATTTTTAATTGTAGGTCAATTAAATACCACGTCAATACTAGGTATGGATTGGATGTACAAAGTTAAAGCTAATCTAGATTTCCATACTAGAAAGATGGAATTTGTAGATCTAGAACAAAAATATGAAGTTTCTTTTAAAAGAGTGTAAGTAGTAATAATTTAGCCTCAAACGAATTAAAATTAAACGAACCTTTAAACTGGGATATACAAAATATCAAACGATTTGATACAAACATGATTTTGATAGAAGATGATGAAGTATGGGAACCATTTTAATCACCAAAGGAATTAGAATTTACAGTAAACGAACAGATATCGATTAATAATATACAACATTTTAGCAATAATAAGCAATTAGTTAATATACAAGATATTTTAGAGAAATATGAGAACACATTTTCTGATAGACCTGTTTATGTAATAAATACATATGTAAACTACAGGTAAAAGATGAAACAGTATTTGTACAGAAATCGTATCCGATACCATTTTCCAAAAGAACAGTTGTTGAAAACGAAATAAAAAGGATGTTAGATTTCGGTATTATAGAACATTCAAATTCACCATATTCTAATCCTATTGTAGTAGTAACAAAAAAGAATGGTTCAGTAAGGATATGTTTGGATGCCAGAAGATTAAATACAATATTGGTAGAAGATAGAGAATCACCACCATCGATAAATGAGTTACTACAAAAATTCAACGGGGTGAAATTTTTATCATCTTTAGATTTAACTTGGTTATTGGCAAATAAAGCTACATGAAAGTTCAAGAAAATATACTGCATTTCTAGTTAATGGAAGAAGTTATCATTTTAAAGTATTACCTTTTGGCTTAAATCTTTCAATTGCAGTATTCAGTAAATGTCTTGACCATGTGTTAGGTCCACAAGTGTTAAGTTTTGCAACAGTATACGTCGATAATATTGTCTTGGCTTCTAGAACACTAGAAGAACATCGAAACCAGTTAACATTAGTTTTGCAGAAATTAAAAAATACTAACATGACTGTAAATGGTGAGAAAACAGACTTATTAATGAATCAAATTAAATTTTTAGGATATATAATTAGTCCGCAAGGAATAGAGGTTGATCCTGAAAAAATCAAAACAATACAAGATTTTAAAGCACCGAAGAACAAAAAACAATTACAATCTTTCTTAGGGGTATGTAATTTTTATAGAAAATTTCTAAATAATTATGCGAATTCAGTAAATAAATTAGCGCATTTATTAAAGAAAAATAATAAACGAACATGGAAAGAGGAGGAATAACAAGCATTCCAACTCATAAAAGAAAGATTTTTTAAAATAATAACTTTATGACATCCAGATTTTAATAAAACTTTTTATATTGCAACAGATGCATCGGGATGTGCATTAGGTGCACATTTATTTCAATTGAATGAAGATGGTACTACAGAAAATGTCATATTTGCTAGTAGAACATTATTAGAAGCCGAAAAGAACTATATGATTACTGAATTAGAATTATTAGCTATAGTGTTTGCATGTAAAAAATTCAGAACGTGCATTTTAGGTTATGAAACTATTATTTTAACTGACTATAAAGCTCTAGAATTTTTAAATAGTTGCAAAGCTTTAAGTGCTAGATTAATAAGATGGAGTATGTATTTACAAGAATATAAATTAACCATTAAATATTATAAAAGTATAGATAATCTAGTAGCAGATTTCTTATCCAGGTAGTGTATGGTGTTGAAAAGAAGAGTAATCTTTTAGTAGTGGCTTTAACTCAGGAATTGGTACCTAAAACACAATTACCAAGATTATTTAGTAATTTAGAAAATGATCAGCACAACGATAGAAATATAATGTGGATAAAGAATGAAATGAATACGAACAATCATGGAAAAAGAGAAGAATTGAAAATAAATTTCAAATTAGATGAAAATATTTTATTTAGAAAATGCAAAAGAAGTGAAGATTGGTGGTTAATATGCATACCTAAAATTAATAAACGAATACCACCAACTATACGGGCATTTTGGAACAAAAAAAATTACGGCCTTGTTAAAAGAAACATGTTATATAACAAATATAAACAGGAAAGTGCATCAGGTGTTAAAGTTTTGCGAATTATGTCAAAAGACTAAAACAAACAATCAAAGTCAACAGAGTACAATGAAAACTATTTAGGCATTAGAACCGTTACAACTAATATCGGTAGATTTGTTTGGGCCTTTGCCTCAAGGAAAATATGGAATGACTTGTATTTTTGTAATCAAGGACATATTTACGAAATTTGTGAAACTATACAGTATTAAAAAACCAAATACGCGTACTTTATTAAATAAAATCATAAACGATTTTATAATTAATGTGGATAAACCTATATCTATAATATCAGATCATGGATCTCAATTTACTAGTCGAATGTGGAAAGAAAAATTGCACGAAGAAGGTATCAAATGTAAGTATTCAGCGGTATATCATCCACAATCTAATCCAGTCCCAAGTAACAATTTAAATGCTATTTAGCATGATTCTTATTTTATGGAAGTTTTATAAAAGATGTTTCTAGATTAATTAGTTTTAAATTTGGTTTATTGAAGGCTAAGTATATTTCTAAAGTATAAATATTTATTAAAAAGCCTTGTAGTGTACTTTAAAACCGAATCATAAAGCCTTTTGGTCTTTCTCTAGTTATAGTTTTGTAGAAGTTTTATTATTACTGTTCACTGTACTTTATAAAACTCTCTGGTTTTGATACAACATTCGAAGACAAATTTGCTTTAATCACGTAGGTATAAACTTGTTATGTCTTAAAACTGTTTTAAAAATTATTTACAAAATGCTCTTGTAGGTATCCTAAGTCCTATTTTAAAAACTTTCACTCTTAAGAAATTGTAACCTTGTTAACGGGCAAAATAAAGCAAGAATATGTGCATTAAATGCTTCTCAAGTCTTATTGGTGTGGAATGTACTTAAATAAAACTAAAAGTTCTTAAAAAGTTAGGTTATGAAAGTGGCAAGCGTTAGTGGCTGCATACTGTAAAGTGTATAAAATCATGTCACAATTAGAAGCTATTGATGGTAACTGTAAAAAAATAAAAAATAGTGGCCTCTTTTTTACTTCCTTTTACGATAAAGAAAGTATTGGATTCACCCCAAAAATTCCAAATTGAGTTTTCAACAGATCTTCACGTTTTATAGTCCCCTGAACCCAAAAAACATGTTTTTGTTCATTGGTCTGTCTGTTTGTCTGTCTGTGAACCGAATATCTCAAAAACTAAAAGAGGCATGGCGTTGAAACTTCATATATAAGTTTTGTGTACTCTGTAGATGGGACAGCAAGCTTTTGAAGAAAATCGCATAACCGGAAGTAGGTGTTTACTCTTGTAATTTTTCAGCTTTTTTCGATTTTTCCAAAAACGGCTAGAACGATTTTTTTCAATCTTTACATTTTTATTCCATTTTGAATGTGTATTGATGTGAGATAGGTGATTTTCCAGTTGAATACTTCTAAAATGGGTTTGTTTTGGTTTTTTTTTTTTCAATTTTTTTTATTAACTTCTGTTTTAAATAGAACACCCGGTATATTATTACATTTTTGAATTCAGCTAAAAATTTTAGAGAATATTTGTCTCTTTAACTAACGCTCTATTTTGTGCCGTTTTTGTAGAATTTGTAATTTTTGAAAAATTTTGACAAATGCTTATAAATTAAAAAACAAATTTTTGGCTAATTATAAGATCACTGTAAAAGCAAGTTGTGTGAGTGTATCACATCAGATTTTCTGTATCAGAATGTTGCTCCATTAATCTAAGTTGATCTTCAGCTTCCTTCGTAGTGGTAAACTCTCTTTTTTTTAAACAAATCATTTTATCCCAGGTAGAAGCTGTGCATTTTCTTGGTGGCTTAATTTGTCAGCAAGTCTGCTAGGTTGATTAGGACAATTAATACCCCATTTTCTTCCCATATTGATGGGACAATCGATAAACAAACTTCGCCGTCTTCAATGGTTTGCACAATTTTAAACGGCATAGTCTCGAACATAAACCGCTTATAAATGTTGATCTAAGTTGTTTACCACACACAGGCAAATACTACTAAATGATTTTTATAGGTTAGGTAGAATTTTCGGCGGCAAACATGAGTAACAATCATAAAGAAAACTAATCAGTTTTATGACAGTTCTGACATAAAACGGTTTTAAACAAAATGATATGTCTTTAATGAAATCCAAACTGTTTTATGTAGGCCTACGGGACCTTATAGCTAATTACATGTAGTCTAAGTATTCTTATTCAAATACTTATTGACTTATTTATTACTTGTATAGGAATTAAACATCTTAAGATATATTTAACTAAAGAATAAGGGTTTTATACCCAAAGCGGCCATTTTTCAACGTGTTCTATTTTAACAATGGATTAACCATTTTGAGCAATGTTTTGGGAAAACTCATTTAAACACATCGATTCCACTCATGTTTATGTCAAAACGTCGCTTTATTACGTACGAGATATATTAATGCAGTTTTATAACATTTATAAACAAAATATTGATAGTTTGAAAATAAATAGTTTTTTTATAAAATGTATAAATCTTCAAAAATTTTGCGGGGGATGGTAAAATTTATAGCTATTTATAAAAAATTCATCAGTAAATTGTTTGTCGTTTGAAAATTTTGAGAATATATAGCGCATTTAACCAGTTTATAAACGTACTGACTACAGAGGAAATATAAAAAGGTGTAAAACTTTCCAGAGATATGGCTTCTATTAAGTGCAAAGCAATTTTTGCTTTACCGTAGGCAATAATAACTTAAAATGATCTTGGAATGAATCACTTAAAATAAAATAGTTTTATAGCTAGCACTAATCAAGAGTAAATTAGCTATAAGCATAGCATCATTGAGAATGTTATACAACCTATCATCAAGACCAAATACTCGTATTATAAGTTTTATTAAGCTCTCCAAGCTAACACAGAGAGTAACCAATTAAAGTATTTATAAGTAGAATAGGTTGTATAATAGATTTAAACTATTAGCTTTGACAACCTCTTGGAGAAAGTCATTATTTGGGCCCTTTTGGGGTTTATTAGACTCCTAGGTTTACTCTCTCAGCAATATAGATTTATGAATGGTTTTATAAATGGTGCTTATAAAAGGCCTGTAGTTTATTAAAAAACTTAAATGGTTACTTGGGGTTGAACGAGTTATAAGGGAATTAGGTAGGATGTTTCGATGCTATTGTAGTGAGCAACACACAAAATGGCCTAATTACGTAAAATTAATAAAAGATTGGTTCAATTGTGTGGAAAATGATACGATTGGAATGACACCATATGAACTTATGAAAGGTCAGAAACCAGATAGGTTAATAGAAAAATTGGTTAAGTTTCCTGAAAGAACTGACTTGAATTTAGAAATAAAAATAAGATTAGCAGAAGAGAGATTTTTAGCAAAGTGTCAATAACGAAAACGCAGACATGATCAAGCTATAAAACGTACAATTAAGTTTCAAAAAGGGGATTTGGTACTAGTTAGAAGTCATGTTCAATCATCGACATTAAAAAGAACAATAAAAAGTTTTTCTTGTTATATGAAGGACCTTACGAAGTCGTAAAAGAAATAGGCGAAAACGCGTATGTATTAAATTATCCAAGTCAAAATAAATATAAGTATACACAAAATGTGATTAATTTGAAAAAACGTCAAATAATGATGTACCAAATGATTTGATTGTATCTAATGTCAAAGTCAAAAATAATATTGACTGGAAAGAGGTTATG
>CALNHX010012447.1:0-25118 GCA_940337035.1 Agriotes lineatus
GTACTTTGCTCATCTTTGCATTATAAAGGACACGGTAACGACATGACACATGACGGTCGAACTGCGCACGATCGTTGACCATAAAAAAGTGACAGATGCAGATACGCAGACACGCAGGCACAGCACCCGTCTATATAGTGTACGTCTATATAAGTTGGAACTTTGTATTCCCAAATGTAGAAATGATTTTAGATGTTTCAAAAGAAGAACTTTAGCGCAAGCTGTTTTTTCCTACTTTCAGTGATACAAAAAGGATAAATGACTAGTACACATTTTCTATTGGCTACATCACATATGAAGTATGTTGATTACTTCATTTTATCTTTGTTTGTTCATTTTTGTTTACTTTAGATTAGGTTCTTTATCTAGCCAAGCAATAAAAATGTTCTCCACATACTACAAGAATTTTTGCCATAGTTGCAATCAAGAAACTGAAAGAATCATATTTTATACGAGTATATATATGTTTCATTACTAACTTCAAGATTTAAGGAAGTGTATAATAAGTAAGTTGCATAGGTATCTCACTTTTGTACATGACTGTCTCATATTTTTCCCAAAATGAGAGTATCAGCGTTTTTATTTTAGTGGTAAGCCATAGACAAGAATATCAAACTTTACATAGCTCTGTATATATTTAACTGAGAAATAATGAAATCTTGACTATTAAAAAACAAAATTTTCAAAAATATTTTAGAGTTAGCCCACTAGACTAAAGATGTTTTTTTAATGTTTTCATTGCGATAATATAATATCACATATTATAACAATATAGTTATTTTAGTCAGTTAACGTAATCTATCGTTTTACACAAAAATAAAAATATATTTCTTCTTATTTCTGCTTGTCGTTGTTATTTCGAATAAAATAATCGTTGAGTGACCAGAATGGGTGGGGGAAAGTGATTAAAAATGTTCTGTTCATGTATGAGTAGGGTCACTATAAAGAATTCGGGCTTGAGCCCGTTGAGGCCACGACAGCAAATGCGAGACAGCCCTTTGTGGCCGAACGGCACCACAGCGCGGGTAGCGCTCGGGCTGCTGCCAAGCGTTAATATTCCTGTCGCAGGCGCAAGTTCGAAGCTCACCGCCTGCAATGTTATTTTTATTTGCAAATTGATGTAATTCGCATTACCAAGTGTTTCCTTTTAATATTTCAGTATTATTAGGAACGTTAATGTATAAATTGGTATTACGAAAGATCTTGAACGACGCACAGCCGATATGCAAATAATAGAGTTATGCAGGGTGTCCGGAAAATACTTGTACAACGAAAGACCGCAAGTTCCTTGACCCAAAATATGATGATTTAACTCAACTTACCTATATACAAAGTTGCTTAGATTAGCCGCTAGAGGTCTTCAAAAATGATTAGCTTTTTTAATTTTTTTTTTAAATAAGTCGAAAAATCTTTGATAGTTTTTATTAATTTTTTGGCCATGCGTTTGTAGCAGTAAACTACAGCTTTTTGTGGAATAAACCCTAATTTCCAAAATTACAAGGTGTTTAAAAACTTTGTCACAATAAATTATCCATGCATATTTTCTTAACCCCCTGTATAATCACTACCAATGTTTTTTGTGGATAGCTAATTTAATTTAGAAGCTATTTCCTCCCTTACAAAATTTTAGTTGAGTAAACGGTTTAGCCACAAAAATATTTTCTGAATCTGTACAAGCTTGAGTTAGTAAAATTCACTAGGCTTGTAGGGATTCAGAAAATATTTTTTGTAGCTACACCATTCATCCAGCTAACATTTTGTAAGAGAGGAAATAGCTTCTAAATTAAAGTAACTATTCAAATAAAAAAAATATAGTGATTATACAAGGGGTTAAAAAATTTAAGAAAGTTAATCATTTTTAAAGCCCTCTAGGAGATAAACTAAGCAACTTTGTTTACTATTTATAGGTAAGTTGAGTTAAGAAACTTGTGGTCTTCCGATGTACACGTATTTTCCGGACACCCTGTATACCTCAACTATCACCTCGTATTACAGAGTTCAACCGCATCCGTTATTTACTATAATATCGGCCTAATGACGTTAATAACTATTTTACTCCTAGTTTCTTTTGGTTTATAAATTTTTATAGTGTCCCAACTTTTACTTGCAAGTGCAGTTCTGAATAAAGCCCTTATTTAGAAAAATCGAAAAAAAGACCACATAACATTGGGGATTTGACGAATTTAGTGTTCTAATGTTGCATGCCAACATCGATTTGATACATTAATTTCCTTTGCAACAGCAACAGTTACTTTTGAATTGTTTCGAGTAAGTAGCTACCTATATTAATTCTTGAATATGTAGCACGCCACTGGTGCTTGTCAGACCTAGTATTGTTAACGTGGCTAGCAATAGTGTTAAATGGGTTGCCTGTATTTCATTGTCATGTGGTGTTCAAACCTTTTCTATGTCTTCGTGGTTTACAATTAATTGTATAAAGGTTGTATAATGGTCATTTATTCGAATATGCAGATCACCAACAATAAGCATTTTAAATTACGTTTACTTACTTTCGATAAGGCGTTATACTTAAATGTTCTACGGCGTTTTATAAAAAAAAAATATAATGTAGAAGTAAAACAATGAGTGCAAAATTTTTACGCGTGGAAGTAATGTTCTCATAGCAGCTTTTAATAGCTTTTTACAAACACCCCCAACAAAGATATCATTTACGTCGTTTGTGATTTGCAGTTCTCTTACCTCTGTTGTAATTAATACAGCGTTCATTAGCTAATAAAGTGCATTAAACGAAACGTTATCGAGAGGGCTTTGAATTAGATTTTGTCCAGAATCCAGAATTCAGCGAGGTCGATCACTTGGATTGGCAGTTGTCAACTGTCAAATAGTTTACCTTTTAGAAGCGTTATGTATTTTGTTCGTGTGTAAATTATTCTGTGTAACATAGTTCTTTTCAGAACTGAACTGCAACTTAATTTGCGTAAAATAGATTGTTCACTAAACAACATATTTTTTATGTAAAAAGTGAGGTTGCGTGTATACGCAATCCATAAAATAAGTTACTGTTTGACACAAGGCCACTTGCTAAGGTTTTTTAGCGCGTTATATAACAGCAATGAGATAACATGAACAATAAAATGCTTGAGTAAGAAAGATATGACAATAAAAATTTTTTTGCACGATAGAACGATTTTACTTAGTAGTTACCGCGTTTATTGCCAAATCAGTAAGTTATGCTTACCGTTGTAGAACGGTAAGTAAAAATTCGAATATGACATAGACTTACAGTGTCGCCAACCATATACATAGTTGTAGATAAAATATTGTATTTGACACTCATATAATGGCTGTATTACACTTGGATGATTACAACACTCACTTTGGGATCGTGTGTAAACTTCATCCTCGTGTAATATAGCCTACATTATATGCTTGTTAAATAAAATACTATTTCATTTGTACAGTTTTAGGCTACCTAATTTATTAAACTATAAAATGTCATTTTGAGAGGCCGTTGTTAATTCAATTTTAACTCATTATTTATTACTTTTCTTTGCTTTCGACAGGCATTGCAAAAAATTATGTACTAACCGCGAACTATAAGTGACCCCTACAGTTCATGGGTACATAAGGACCATACATTTTCTTTATTGTATAGTCTGCATATGTATATTTTTTTAACTCCCCCCCTTCCCTTCCTGACCCCTCCCCCGTAGAGTAATCATGTCCCGCATTGGGGCCTTCAATAGTTGGCAGCCTTAATCTGCATAGTACACAAAACTTATATATGAAGTTTCAACGCCATATCTCTTTTAGTTTTTGAAATATATTGTTCACAGACAGATACACATACACACAGAGACACACACAGATAGACCAATGACAAAAAATATGTTTTTTGGGTTTAGGATACTCTAAAACGTGAAAATCTGTTGAAAGTTCAATTTCAAATTTTTGGGGTGATTCCAATACTTCCTTTATTGTAAAAGGAAGTAAAAATTACAAGAGTTTGTTTTGGGATGCTTTTACGGAAAAAAGATGATGCCCTTGTTCGTAATGGTTTTTATGTGTATTTAAATGGTGCTCCAAGTTTCTCTTCAAGACTTCGGTTATGAATTATGAATGAAAGAAGCTTGCTAGCGTGCATATTTGAGAATTGAAGGCCTTTTTCGGGAATTCTTTCTACATCGTAAGATGGTTTAAGAAACACCGAACTTCGTATTGACGTCGCCTGATATTATATACGAGAAATGGCAGACAAGTAATAGCACTGATTTTCTTTTGTGACAATTTTATATGATTTTTATATATAAATGTAATCTCCTTCAAAGTAGTTCCCTTGGCAGCTACACATCGGTGGAGGCGTTGTTTCCAGTCTTTATAGCAATGCCCTAAAGCTTCAATTGGAATAGCTCGCCGCTCCTCGGTTACGCTCCTTTGGATGTTACCGATAGTACCAAGATGACGTTCTTTCAATTGGATTTTAATCTTGAGGAACAAAAAAAGTCACACGGACTGAGACCACGAGAATATGAAGGCTGGGGAATACCTTTTTCCGTCAAAAACTGATGGCTGGAGATGGTCGTGTGACAGGGGGCGTTGTCATGGTGGAACAGCCAAGTATCTGCAATGTCCTCCCTGACGCGAAACACTGTTTTTCTGAGCCTTTCAATTACTTCTTTATCAAAACATTGGTTGAGAGTTTGTCCTGGAGGCACAAATACTTTGTGAGCGACCCCCTACTGTCAGAAAATCAAATAAGCATGGACTTAATTTTTGATTTTCTCATTCGAGAGTGTGCCACTCTTCACTTTGACGTTTTGTTTCGAAATCGTATTCGAAAATCACACGATTGAAGAAACCTGGGTCATTTTCGATGCTTCCAAGAAGGTCAAGACACACATTCTTCCGATTGTCTTTCTGTTCAATCGCGATGTTTCGTGGCACTATCTTGGCACACACCTTTCTCATGCCCAAATCTTAAGTCAAAATCTGATAAACGATTAAAATTTAACTACCTACTCATCAGCATCATTGTTAGTAGACGGTCTGACCTCACAAGAATTCTTAGTCGTTCCAAATTTTCTTCAGTTTTCCCTGTTGAGTTCCTCCCTAAGCGAGATTCGTCTTCTACTGCTTTTCGACCCGAAAAAATGTGTGCTCTTGATAAGGAATGTTTTCCATAGGCTCGTTACAACTTTTCGTAAATCAAACACACGGATTCACCGAATTTGAAGAAAAATTTGATGACACACCTTTGCTCCAAACTTTGTTTTTCCATTTTTCGTAAAGCACTACAAAAACAATATTTCACCTATCACGCACTCTAGGGGCTGCGTAGTTAGCGCACGGGGTTGAAACTATTACTGGGCGTCTAGAAGGCTCTGATGTACAAGCTGTGTGGAGGGGAAGCCCGCAGTATTGCCAGACCACTCTCAGTGTTGCCAGTCTCATGAATTTTCTGCCAAGTATCTGCAATGTCCTCCCTGACGCGAAACACTGTTTTTCTGAGCCTTTCAATTACTTCTTTATCAAAACATTGGTTGAGAGTTTGTCCTGGAGGCACAAATACTTTGTGAGCGACCCCCTACTGTCAGAAAATCAAATAAGCATGGACTTAATTTTTGATTTTCTCATTCGAGAGTGTGCCACTCTTCACTTTGACGTTTTGTTTCGAAATCGTATTCGAAAATCACACGATTGAAGAAACCTGGGTCATTTTCGATGCTTCCAAGAAGGTCAAGACACACATTCTTCCGATTGTCTTTCTGTTCAATCGCGATGTTTCGTGGCACTATCTTGGCACACACCTTTCTCATGCCCAAATCTTAAGTCAAAATCTGATAAACGATTAAAATTTAACTACCTACTCATCAGCATCATTGTTAGTAGACGGTCTGACCTCACAAGAATTCTTAGTCGTTCCAAATTTTCTTCAGTTTTCCCTGTTGAGTTCCTCCCTAAGCGAGATTCGTCTTCTACTGCTTTTCGACCCGAAAAAATGTGTGCTCTTGATAAGGAATGTTTTCCATAGGCTCGTTACAACTTTTCGTAAATCAAACACACGGATTCACCGAATTTGAAGAAAAATTTGATGACACACCTTTGCTCCAAACTTTGTTTTTCCATTTTTCGTAAAGCACTACAAAAACAATATTTCACCTATCACGCACTCTAGGGGCTGCGTAGTTAGCGCACGGGGTTGAAACTATTACTGGGCGTCTAGAAGGCTCTGATGTACAAGCTGTGTGGAGGGGAAGCCCGCAGTATTGCCAGACCACTCTCAGTGTTGCCAGTCTCATGAATTTTCTGCCATGCCTCGTAGGGTAGAAAAATATCCTCCAATTTCATATTATTATAAATTCTTTATCTCAATGAGCTAGATAGTATTTGAGAATGTCTAGCGTCGACTTCGGGGCGAATCAGTAACATCATGTGTGTTTCACTTTACATGGAAGCACCCCTGTATTTTCTTTGTTTTTGTATGAATTGATTTGAATTTCTTACCTTTTGTACAACTCACCAAGAGGCATCTATTCATGTCCTTGAGCGCAAATGACGTTATTAGCCTGGCCTACTACGATCACGAACATGGGTCGCATTGTCAATATTTTGCATCGCGTTACAGTTACAGCAAAAAATTATTAAGAAAAGTTGTTTAGAATCAAAAGAATACCCCAGATTCCGATTTTCGTTTAATAATTCGAATTTTTAATTTTTATCCGTAAATTTGTCAAAGTCCCAAATTTCTTTCAACTTTTAATTTGGTATCAAATGGTGCCATGGAGAAACAACATTTTTATTATTGTTGCAAACGTCATTAGCTAAATGGCTGAATTACATTTAACTGTTGCTGAGAAAGTAGAAATAATTAGAATTACTTGTGAAAATGCAAGAACCAATAGAGAAGTAGCTAGAATATTTAATGGAAGGCATACAGGGCGTGCACTTATTTATCCTGGCACTTAGTTTCTGACGATGCAAGCAGCGCCCAATTTTCGATGGTGCAATAGTTACATTTAATGCCGTATCTCTGAATACTAGTACGACGATTAGCGTCATAAGCCGCCAAAATTATTTTCTCCAAGGGATGCTCTCGAACTATTCTTCTTGGTCTGGGCTTAACAACATTTCCCGTTAAATTAAAAACTTGATTAATTTTTGAAACAGTTCCAGGATAAATAGGTGCGTGCCCTGGATGCCTTCCATTAAATATTTTAGCTACTTCTCTATTGGATCTTGCATTTTCACCAGTAATTCTAATGATTTCTACTTTCCCAACAACAGTTAAACGTAATTCAGCAACAATAATAAAAATGTTGTTTCTCCATGGCACCATTTGATACCAAATTAAAAGTTGAAATTTGGGACTTGGACAAATTTACGGTTAAAAATTAAAAATTCGAATTATTAAACGAAAATCGGTATCTGGGGTATTCTTTTGATTCTAAACAACTTTTCTTAATAACTTTTTGCTGTAACTCTAACGCGATGCAAAATATTGACAATGCGAACCATGTTCGTAATCGTAGTAGGCCAGGCTAATAACGTCATTTGCGCTCAAAGACATGAATAGACGCCTCTTGGTGAGTTGTACAAAAGGTAAAAAATTCAAATCGATTCATACAAAAACGAAGAAAATACAGGGGTGCTTCCATGTAAAGTGAAACACACTGTATATGAAAATACTACTTCAAACTACAACCGGTTCTGTGGGGTTCAGCGCTTGTAACCGGATGCCTGCTCGACTGACGTTTAGCTGTCAATGGTAGTTGCTCCCGCTGTGTAAACTGTTTTAAACGATTCGGTTTACCGACGGAGACCGTTTCTTCTAGCCCATGGGGTCCTAGTTCATCACTGCAGCCACAAGCATATCCCGATAAGTACTGCAATCTCATAAATGATAACTTAATGATATTTCGTATTAAAAAAATTGATAGAATAAAATATGACTGTATCTAATAGGAACTGCACCTTTTATTAGTGTGACATTTATTTATACAAATGTCGTATATTAGCTATTGCTTTGATAACTTTATTGTAGGGCGCCCTTTCACATTTTCAATAGGAAACTAATAATATTTATGTATTATATGTCTGTACTGGTTACCATGTGCAACTTTGGCTAATAAATCAAATGTACAGCTTTAAATCTTTCAATATCTGATTTCGTTACTGCTGCTTTTATATTTCAGATGCTGTGATTGTATATGCTGCAATATATTCAAAGTTTATAAGTTCTTCATCTATCTAAGTATATATGTTGTAATTGTAAAAACTTGTTGGCGCTCGCATGTTACATTTTTTATTATTAGCTAGCTGGCGAGTACTCAAATATACTTTAGCAGCGTACAATATTTGATTTATCATCAGATAAGCGTTAGCACCGTAACACTGTTTGGGCGTCTTTAAGAACAATAATTTTGATACAACCACGTATCACCAAAAAACGCAAAATAGATGTTTTTATTAGACATCAATACTATAAATATTTACTCAAAGCTTAATTATCTTCTATTGGAAATTTTAAATCCATGTTTTTAATATCCACTATCCAAATTACAATTCTACTTTTGCAAATTAATTAAAATATTCCCAATTTTTAGTAAATTCCAACATTTTTCTCCTGAATTTCTTTTAAACAATAATGTTTGGAATATTTTAATAATTTTCTTCATTAATTTTAGATTCTGGGTTATTCCTGATTTAGTTGTCCTTTTTAAAATTATGTATTAGTTTAAATTTTTATTCATAAGATATCTAAAGACGTAATAGATATTACATTAACTAATTATGTAGGGCCTATACTGAATAGTTACCGATATAAAAAAACTCCAACGACTTTATCCACAGGACAACCCTTGTGAACACCAAGGATAATTCTTTTATTTAAATGGATTAGGTTCCACATTTCCATTTTTCAAATTATATGATGCATTTTCTAAATTTTAGTAGGATGTGCAAGATATACTGTTAAAATAAAGTCTAAGCACAACCAACTCTGAATTCCATAAAAACACTTAAACTTTACCAGCCATAACTTTCAATAAACTGTATTTATAAAAATAATGCATGACAGTAGTGGATCACAAAATGCGCATTAATGCTAAAAATGTAGATATTTTCTATCAAATTTAATTGCACTACGATATTTCTGCAATGTTAATGTAACAATCAAATTTTAATTGAAATTTTTAATAGAATATCTATATAAACCCGACAGCGGCAGCGTTCGCGTTTGTTATCATTATCAGCTTATTGTAGTCAATGTAATCGCGTGCCAGCAGCAAATTTTAAACCCCGAGGGGGCTTTGTTTATCTGCTTGTCGGGGGTTGTCATCGCCCTAATGAAGAGAGCAGTGCACTGCTTGTTCGTGTGGTCGTTAAGCCTTTGTTTAATTCATATGATCTCGACCATATACATTATTTATCGCAACAAACATCGAGCGGCTAGATAGAAATGCCCATTCTACCACTTGCATCGTTTACCGCAGTTTATTGTTTTTCAAAATTGCCCCGAGGTCCTTGAAACGCGAATTTCTTTCGCAGCGCCTGAGCTCTTAACTTCGGAAACTCTGAAAACTTTAAATTGCTTTATCATTCCGGATTCTTTATTTTTTGTCATCTGCAATTACGACAAACGGGAAAATATTGCAGAAAACCGTAATTTAATATTTTACATTTACCATTTAAATTGGTTAATGAGAACAAATCCTCGCGCTTATTCTTTATAACATCACTTTAGTACAATCATTTGAACTTTGTGATGCAATGACTTCCTAAACCAAAAAATTATCTTGTTCTAAAAATGTGACTCATGTAGCAATTGCACTTTTTAGCAAATGCGATTCAGCAAATATAATCACGAATAGGTTTGAGATAACATGAAGATTTAGTTTTAAACCCAACTCTTCAACTAGCGAAAGTGGTAATCTAAAACTTATAAGATAAAAGTTTTGATAATACAGTAAGCACTTCTAAACATCTTATAACTTTCTTGGTTGTTTATACAGAAGTTGTAAATATACAAATTGCCAGATACTTTGAACACTGACTGTTATTGACGTAGCCCTAATATTAGTAAATCACTGTTCCACCTCTGCATATATTTTCCCTGTTATCAATAATTCATTCTAGATATACTATCCTATGCTTGATCAATTGATCGGTTCCTAGACGTTGTGAGTACTAAATCCATATTTTCTAGAAGCAAATGTGAGTAAGTAGCTACCATAGGAGGTAAATTGTCACGTTAACGCTACTTGGGGCCACTTACTATATCAAATCCAATTAGAATACTGGGATTGCCAACCGTCCTTTATTTCAAAGGACAGTCCTTGATTTCAAAATAAAGTCATTTGTCCTTTAATAAGGTGTCCTTTAAAACCAAACAATTTATCAGTAGGTACCTTAAAAAACTAATATTCAAAATAAAAACATGGCCCATTTAACGCTTAATAGTAATTTAAAGCTGATAATTATATGCACTGAAATGTACGAAAATATGCGTATATATATGCATACATTTTGTTGAGTATATGCACCCAAAGTTATAATATATGCACATAATATGCTGTATTTTTTTAAATAAGTAGAGGTATTCTAAATAATATAAAAATTTTAATTATTTTGTATGAGTATATTTATTTCTCTAATTTTTATTCAAGGACATCATACATTTTAACGTTTGACTATATAAACATGAACTGCTAAATGAGATTTCCCCTAACCCCGCCAGACTATTATTGACCCATGACTCTTGAATTGGGTTCTATATTGGCTGATTCTTTATACATTGCTTGCATGGGAAAAGTGGGGATTGCTGGCAGTCTATGTTTATCTAGTCAAAGATTTTAACAGGGACTTCCCCTTTCCTTTGCTTATTTTGATACGCGCACTGCATTCCAGCGGCAGAAAGTGAAAGTATGTATCTCAGTTGCACACAAAAATTTTATTAATAAATTTAATGAAATGGTAAATTTTACAAAAAAATCTCAAAAATTATTGCTAAATATAACCAAATATGTAAAATCCAGAAAGTATGATCAAACGATTTTTTTTCACATAATTAATATACATGTGCAAAAAGTTTCGCCGGCATATCAATTATACAAAATATGCATTTGCCATATAATATCGCCTTTAGTAATTTGCATACCAAGGCATCGAAGTTTACCTTTTCACGAATGTGGATTTAGGTGCAGATGCCCGTAGGGTCAGGCAAATAAACCACATGAGGTTTTATGATTTTTTTCAAACTTTACTTTTTTATTACATTTTTAATGTGTATTGATGTGAGATAGTTGATTTTTCAGTTGTATACCTCTAAAATGGGTATCTTTTGTTTTGTTTTTTTATTAACTCGTATTTTAAATATTATTACATTTTTTAATTCAGTTTGAATTTTTAGAGAAAATTTGTCTCTGCAACTAACCCTTTATTTTGTATGGTTTTTGTAGAATTTGTAATTTTTGAAAAATTTTGACAAATGCTTAAAAATTAAAAATTAAATTTTTGGCTAGTTATAAGATCACTGTAAAAGGAACTTGTGTTAGTGTATCACACCAGATTTTTAAGTATGCACTCGACTAGAATAGCTGTGTGGTTTTTGGTTTATGTTTTAGTTTTTTATTTGTGTTACTGTGAAGAAGGAAATGTCTTCAGCCAAATAAGGCTGAACAACGAGCGGAAGGCAACGGGGAACCACCGCGGAATCCTGAAAATTTCCCCCTAGAACTCAACACAAATGGAATGACGTCTTCAATGCGTTGTGTTGAACCCAACCAATCCACAGGGTTGACAACCATGAGAGAGAGTGTTTGTTAAACAGGGCAGACAGAAGTTGGTGCTTTTAATTTAATAAATACTCACTTTTTTAATATGATTTTATATCTACTTATATGCATATTATTATATTAAAAATAGAATTAATTTTCCTATCCTATATCTAGTAGACTTGTCTGTCCGGGACGCTGTTTCAGCAGCCAAACCGTAAGAGATAGAGAAAAAAGTTTTTAAAGTTACATGTTTGGAATGGTCATGTAGGAACCGAATTTCAGTCACGTGACACTTCCGGTTTTCGAGAAATCACGTGATTTCCGTCCGTCCGGGACGCTGGTCCGTCCGGGATGCTGATTCAGCAGACAAACCGTAAGAGATAGAGAAAAAAGTTATTAAGTTATATGTTTGGAATGGTCATGTCAAGTCAGGAACCGAATTTCAATCACGTGATTTTAAAAAATATTATTGTTTTTATTTAATACGCGTTCTATTTGAAAAACGGTCTTTTTTGTTTTATTAAATGAGACATTTGTCTCACTGGTTGCTAGTATCTTATATTAGTATTATTTTGGCATGGCACCCAAAAAAAATGTGCGCCGTCAGCGAATTGCCTGCGGCGCTGGCCTATCCTTTGATTTTATATTCGAAAGTTGGCAACCCTATAGCATACTCACAAAGGAGTTAAACTTTTAAAAGCGAACATTTTTCAAACAATTAATTTTGTCAAATAAACTTGCCAACTAGTCCCACCAGGTGTTCGGGAACTCAGTTATCTAAACATTTATTCAAGTTTCGATGTAATTCGAATGGGTCTAAACTTTAACTAGAAATCTGCCTTCCAGCGTTTTAGTACTTCACAAAGCTACTTAGTTTAGGTCATCCAATTCCTGAGCATAATATACTTTGCTTTCTGTTTGCATTAAGTTTTAAGGGCTATTTGATCAAGTGGCTACCTAAACCAATTCCCTACAGTAGAGGAGCGAAGTTAACTTGGCAAAACTCTCACCTAGGATGACTAACAGCTAATTATAATTTGCGAACCAACAATAAAAGAAAAGAAAGTCGAGTTTATTAAAGTCTTGTAAAGCATGTGTGCTTTGTGAAGAAATGACTTAATTTTACATAGTTCAAAAAAATTTTGTACATACAAATATGTTGAAGGGATACTTCTGGTCTACCTAGTTAATGATACAATATGAGTCTTTTTTGAGTAAAAACACATCCACCAATAAACTTACAACTATCTCTGTACAACGCATTTTTGAACACGACTGTACTTATACTCACAAGCTTCGCACAATTATATTTAGTGGCTCCACTAAATTAATAATGTAAAAAATATTACAAATATTCAAGCGACAAAAATCAGGCAAGGAAACCTTCATCATTTAACAATCAGAACACGTTAGCAGAAAGTGCTTCAAAATATTTTGTATTGTTAAACAAATTTGATAGCTAAGCACAAGCACTCTGAAACTTCCACAGTTGGTCCATAAACTAGTTATATGAGTTTTGATGTAATCCAAATCGCTCTATATGGCTCGTTATAAAGTTATCGTATTCCAAAGCTTAAATATTGATTGATGAAGTAACACGATAGTCATGCACTTTGGGTATACTATGCAGACATGAGAGAAGAGATGATAACGAAAATTCCTCATATTATAAAGTCATACGCGCTTAGAAAACTTCGAGGTAGAACGGATTGCACATCTGTAACACTTCATAGATAAGAATAATCGTAAATATAATACAAGTGCACTAATTGGTTCTTTCAAAAGATTTATTTCACACAGCAAAAAGTTGTATTTTGTTGTTATTTTAAAAGTTTTATAACTGATGTTTAAATGTGGCTATAAAATTTTGCAGCGTCGTTTGAAAATACAAACATAAACACAAATAGTGAAAATTCTTGAATGAAAGCTATACAAATTAGGGTTTTAAAAATATTTAAAACTTTACTTTCAGTTTAAGACAGTCTGCAAAGTGTGAATATACAGCTTTTTTAGCACAAATATGACCCGCTTTATCAATATATATTGGATACAGTCATTATACATATAAGCATTTGGCTGATATTTTCTAAATATTTCTTCAGCCGTGGCACCAGCGAGATGGTTTCCAACAAAAGAAATTTTAAGATTTAAAGGCTTAAAGGAAAAACTGAACATCAACTTTGAAAGGCTTCCCTAATTCTTTCCAAGAACTTTTAACAAAGTCGAATAAGGGCATTCAAGCAGAAGTTTGAGATATTTACTTTCGTGTATTCCATTGTTTCAACTCGAGAAATTATATTTTTGAAAACACGCAAACCATACAAAAAGGCAATATGTATTTAGTATAACCTTTTAACTTTTAATTTCAATCATCGATGTCGTACAATAATACCTATTTCCCTAATGTGTTTCTCACTTTCCTTCCATTTCTCTTTTCTTCAGATTAGAACTTGTTATTTATGTCTATCCTAGTTACTATGCACCCAAAAATCAATTTTGATAGCATTTCTTGGTGACAGCTCAGAGTAGCATTCATTGCACAATTTTTATGTATCCTCTTCTTAGCACTCCTGCGTTTGACTCAACGCAAGTCAAGTAATCAATTTGATTTTTACATTTACGTGACAATATTAATAAATATTCAAAAAGTAGTTATTATAATTTATGCAATCCATACAACTGAATTTAAAACAAGTTAATACGACTTAAACTTATCAACGAAGAATAAGTTAGTCGGTCTTCAATATATAAACGTACATGAAGAACTCTTTACGTTAGACCAATCTTCCGAGTAGAGCGAGTTAATTGTATATCAGAGGCGAATAATCACCACATCCGGAACCGATCCAAGAGACTGATAAAATACTTTCCTTGCCCAAGGATTCGAAGCAAAGACGTGTTTAATACGAGCCCAGTGATCCTACCAGTGGCGTAACAACCGAGGGGGCAAAGGGGGCAGCGGCCCCCGGGCCCTGAACTTCAGGGGCCCAACAGGCCTCCTGAAGTTTAAAGCCCGGCAGGTCCAAACTCGGTCCCGTATAAAGTTTCAATGAGTTCGAGAAAAACACTCGCTATTGTTCATTTTGCTTTGATGTTTCTGTTTATGAATTAAAAAAAAAAATTGAAAAATGATAACCAAAAAAGCTTTGGCAAGAATTAGTGATGTTAAGTTTCATGAAACTTATAATTTTGAAAAGTTTCATGAAAACCTTGAAACTTATGAAACTTATGAAACTTTTAGGATTCCTGTACATTTAAGTAGCTTTCAGCATTTTAAAGTATCTAATACAGTAAGACCAATATATACTATTTAAACAGAACATTAATTTTACTTAAAAGGGGTAACAAATTATGAAATTACAAGACACAGTTTTTAAAAATAACATATATAAGTAAAATTCGTATTTACTATTTAAACCTATTTTTATTCATTATTTTCTAATTCAGTGTCACCATACTCATCAGTTGTCACCTCGTTACTACTAACTTCTGCTATATTTAATGTATACTCTTTCGTTAATTCCTCATCTTGAGATAGAGAAGCATCCGACTCTTCTGAGTCTGTAAATCTAAGTTCTTCTTGTTCATCATCATCAATTTCATGTATTTTAGGTTGCTTTGTTTGGACTTCACTAGCAATCTGTAATACCGACTTGAAACTTAAAAGAAACTTTTGAAACTTATGAAGCTTTTGAACATTTTTGAAACATGTGAAACTTATAAATTTGAAAAGTTTCATAAAATTTGAAACTTTTCACTGAAACTTTTCATGAAACTTTTCAAGCTCACATCACTAGCAAGAATAGGACTTACACTTGGCAATTAAGGGGCCCGGTGAAGATCACGGCCCCCGGGCCCAAAAATTGAAGTTACGCCACTGGATCCTACTCTGCTCTGGAATGAAGAAACAGTTGGGAAAAATATGCTATTACATTGACGATAACCGACAAGAGTTGGAGGATAATCTGGACGACAGCGTGTAAGAATCAACATTTTATAATTAGAAGAATGCGCATTAAGGACTTCTTATGTAAATATAATTATTATCGTTTTTACAGTGATCGAGGACTTCCAGATATGTAATATCATTAATAAAAGAAGAATACAGCCGCATGCAGTGACTTTCAATCCATTCGATAATTTAACATCTATTAAAAATTGCATAAATCAATATCTATAAAAACATGTGAATTCGTAATAGACAACATCCACCCTTAGTTTACAATTGAGCTCCGAACAAAGATGCACTGTATAAAGTAGAAAATTTGTTTCCATAGTCAAAAAACATTTGATGCATCACACATTAAATTATTGAATCTATTAGAAGAAGATTGTATTTAATTAGCTATAATGCGAATAACCCAATTCAACCAAAAATAACATGGACAATCACGAAAGGACCAAGTTCAGTCATAGACTACTTAATAAGCAATAAATCAATACACCCAAAATATATATTAGATATCCGTCCGTTGACATCCACAAACGTAGGCTCAGCTCACGGTCTTGCGCTATGCAAATTAAAGCTACGCACGACCTTAAAATAGAGAACACCTTAGGACCATCTTGGAAGACTAAAAGAAGAAAGCTTACCTCAAATACAGAAGCCAGCAAACACCAAAACAGTATGCGGCATACAGACAAACAGACAATGGAGTTAAACAGGACATAAAAAAACATAAAACAAGAATGCTGGAAGCGGTTCACCAATAATATTGCTACACGGGGGATTTCTGGGCACAAAAAATAGGTAATTTGATTTACTAAGTCCAGGAATTGTCTCCTGGTGTAGCAAGGTTTACCAGCTAGTTCCTGAACTAGATGGGGTGGGTTGTCCGGAAGCGCTTCTGGTTCGAGACAATTCAAACCAGAAAACCTGCAGGTGTTGTTGTAAATCCCTAAACCACAAAGCTGTTTCACAAAACAATAAATAAAGGAAATGCCAGAAATTAATGTAACCTAATTGTTTATTTACACCATATATAACTCTGCAATCAGCTGCAAAAGCACATAAATCTTGTACAAAGGTAATGTTCGAAAGGGCAAAGCTGCGAAATGCTACACTCATATGAATTCGAATACACAAATTATGAAAGGGATAAGCCCACGATTTTGTATATTTTAATCTATTCACAGTGATGTCTTCCTAATTCCGTCATAAATATACCTAGTTTTTCCCTTTGTTTTAATTGTTGATATATGTACACAGTTCTATTTTTGAAATAGAATTTAAATCAATTGAGTATATAGCACAAGCTCTACTATTTGCCTCGCAATACTGCACACAAGCACGCGTAGCTCAACTGCCATTTGAAATAAAAACCAGCGAAACCGGATAACGGGAGCCACAATTCGCGTTAAAACGTTAAAACGCGAAAACCCGCTAGAATGTGCCTATACACTTTAAGTCGTGTGTTCAAAAGGTTACAACGGGTTTTCAATTCACTCCAATATTCCCTGGCATAATAACATTTGTCGTAAACAAAACGTGGTGGAACGTGTCTTTCGTTACTCGATGCAGCCAAAATCCGTGGACAGTGCTGCTATTCTAAAGAATAATAAAAGAACTAAGCTAATTCTTACAGCACGTAGTGAACACATTGGGGCGGCAGATTTCGGGGTTTCTCTCTAACATCGGCCAAACATTTAACGGCATAAACCGTAGGTAGAAACGCTATACAATATATAGCATCTCCACCAATGGTATTTCACAGTTGACAGTTCTGAGTTTAATTGTGGTGGAAGACGACCCGAATACGCGAGTGTAACACGAAGAATCTACCTGGAGGAAATCGCAGAGCCAGTACTGAAGCAGCTACGGAGTGTTCAGATCTTGGGGTTCCTGTAAGAAGCCGCCCAAACAAATTTGTGAGCTTTGCAATCCGCACAAGGAAAAACCCATATAAACTAAATTCGAAGCAGTTAAGGTAATCTAAAGGCACATAACTGCCTACAAATGAGTTTTCCAGGTGGTACAAGAGAAAACATCAGAATCCAGGAAGGGAGATTTGCAGATCGAGTTATTAAAAAGTCTGAAATTACAGAAAATTAAAGACGACGTCCAGAAGCCAAAGACAGATAACCTACCGAAGTTGAAATATGGCCAGAAGTGAGTAATTGTACAGATATAATGTCGTATCCTTGCATGACTAGATTAATTTCAGCAATTTTATACACCATTTCTTAAGACTGAGCGATAACCTACATCATATTTCAGGAATCCCTATTCACATGTAGCAAAAACTCCAGGGGATCACATGCACAACCCAAAAGAGCATTATCACATCAGCGCCTAAAAGGACTTCTGGAAATCATACTGACAATCTTACTTTTCGGCAATCACCTAGAATCCCCTAACTTCAAGGATTTCCTAAATTCACACAGAAATGAAAAATGCGGCTAGGCAACCCAAATACACTATGTAATAGCTGGAAACTCAAGACAATTGGATAACAGTCTAAATTTTAACTAAGGCAAAAATACCAGGTAACAATATGGAACACGGCCTATATGGATCCCAACAAAAAGTATGGAAGATGCTGCAGAACCAGAAGAAGAAAATTAACGAGTATATCCGGACTGATGACCTAAACGAAGACAAATGAATTAAATATTTTTCAGAGAGAAAACTAGAAATGATTTCTACAGGCAATACCGACAACGAAGCTCTGATTCATATAACAAAAGAAGAACTTACAGAGAAAATGATAAAGTTAAAAAATCGAAATCACCTGGCCTTGATGAGATAGCTAATTAACGATTAAAGTATTGTAGTGATAATCTTATGACATAACTACAAAGACTATTTGAACAAGTAATACATAAAGAGAAAATCCTAATATAATGGAGAGAAAGTATCACTATAACAGTTTTCAAAAAATTAAACAAGGAGCAGCCAGAAAATGATCGCAGTATTACATTGCTTAACTCAACCCTTAGGCTACTGACTAGCATCGTTAAAAACAAGTTGCAGAATATAATCGAAATCACAAGGTTTTAGAAGAAACCGAAGTACTGTAAAGGCGATATTTATACTTCGCGAACTGATAGAATAATCAATTGAATACAATAATGCAATATTTATATGTTTGGCTGATCTCACCAAAGCATTTGACCGAATAAGAGTGAAAGATGTCATCAATATACTACATGAAGAAATGTACCACAAACGTTAACTAATCTTATACGAGACATTAACATAGGAAATAAAATAAGAATTCGCAAATATAAATGTCTTAATAAATAAATGCCAGTTAGCATAGGAATAGGACAAGGCGACTTTTAATTTAATAATAAACAAAATCATAAAGATTATAATGCACAGACAAGAATACAGTATGAGCACCAAATGAATTAACACAGTATGTTGCGCAGATGATGCGGTGTTAGTCGCAAATAGTGAAGATGATCTGTAAAGATTACTGCATCAGTTTAATATTACTGCAAACACATACAACATGCAAATATTTACGAGTACAACAAAATGAACGGTAATTTCCAAAACACCGATTCGCTAACTTGAAGTATATGGAGCAATGATAGAGCAAGTAATGCCGTTTAACCACGTAGGTACAGAAATCACCAGCTGCAGAGATCTAAGCAAGGAAACTCAAAAGCAGGTACTCAGATCACGCAAATAGTTGTCTGTTTAAGACATACTGTAACGCTAGTTTCTGCATAAATTTATAAATAAACATTAACCAATGTAATTAATATATGCCTCCCTTATTTAAGAGTTATCAGGCGTTGCATCTATCCGGCGCGTAGTTCTCCGATAATGAGAAGGCTCCCGCTATGCGTAACGTAGCGCTAAAGGATTGACCGCGTCGTTTTTCCATTTTATGGGAACCCAGAACCGTTGCACCGATGAACCAGCCAGAAGGATATAAAAGAAGCTTGTACTTCCATTTGAACTCTCTTGAGCCCGCCGATTCTGACCAGCAACACTGGGTCCAGTGGAGGCTCAGCCTCAACTATCCTCCTCCTTTCCTACCTGGGTGCTCCGATCTGGCAAGCTGAACTGTCTAACGGAGTAGACCTCCAACCCTTACCAGTCCATGCTTCATAGGAGGTAGCAAGCTGAACATTTCGCATTCGTAAAGCGAGGCCTCTATAATTCGATTTTATCTTGGTTGCTGAACTTTCTTGGGAAATCGAATCCTTGAGGCTAAAACCCTAGCTTGGTTGCTAAACCGTCTTACAGGGTTAACCGCTTAAAGCAATTCCCGGCAGCGTAATCCCTATGCGCAAATACCGGCGCTCCAGAAACACTTCACCGAAGTGTTTAACACACCACATAACCTAAATTCACTAATAATATGAGCCGTAGGGATCGTATCACCTGTACCGCTTGAGAGTGGCTACAGCCCAATAGCAGCACGTCGTAAACTCACCTTGAGGGTCCGTTTTGGAAGGTTAAAATCGATTTCCTGGTGTCCGAAGATCGAGCCCGCTTTGAACGAATTCACCGCCGGCGAGCTATCAAATCCATTTTCCCGGCTACAAGCGAACAAACGCTATCAACAGATTTTCGCAGCATCGTCGCTCCAGGATCAACGCCTGACCACTGTAAAACACCAGCACCCTCCGCATTGGTATCTATGCGTCACCATCAACCCCAGCTAACCCTTAAACTTACTAAATTCAACGCCTAATCTAGAACAATAAACTGTAAACAAAAGGCGAACCTAGAAGGTCAACCTCTGGGGACATCCGACCTACCAGCCAAAATCCATAATTAGCAGGTCGCCTCTGACAGCCGTGTAAGGCTCGTTGTAACAGTCCTCCGTACAGCACTGCTAGGTAGGTTGCAGTTTCCCGGAAAGTAAAGAAGTACGACTCCCCAGAAGAATTTGTTATTTTCATAATGTACAATTCAGTTTTACTTTGAATTATTGCTTATTATGTAATCTAGCTAACAACATTATATTTATGGTAATTATCCTGTGTTTTCCTTACTGTATATATTTGAGTTTGAGCGAATCTTGTTTCCGATTGAGCTTACCCGAGGTAGACATTTATAACGCCCTTCACAGAGAGTAAAATTAGAATATCTAAAACACTTATACGCTCAATCCTCAGGTATGCAAATGAAACATAAGTCGAAACTAAGAAAGCCAAACAAAAACTAAGAATAGTAGAAATAAAAACACTGAACATATATAAACGAAATTCGCAAACAAATGTATCAATAAGAGAACGTTGTAATACTCAAGACGTGATTAAGTGGACAAAAAAGAGGAAAAGAAAATGGAATGACCATGTAGATAGCATGCCTGACAATTGAATAGTCTAAATATGTAAAACACAAAACCAATTGGACAAAGACCACCAGAGCAACCACCCAAGAGATGGGCTCAAAGTTAGTTTTTGTGGTGCACAGAATATAGGCATAATATACAAGAATATTCCTGAAATAAGAAAGAAAAAGGAGTGCGAATAATATATGTATAATACATATAATACAAGGGAAAGACGTGCAATACAAAATATATAGTATATTACATACCGAGGTGGAAAGTGTTTCATTCCTGTCGAGAGATTAAGTAGTTAACCGAGACGCGTAGCGTCGAGGTGAACTTTATCTCGAGACAGGAATGAAACTTTTCACCGTGGTATGTATACTATTTTATTGGCAACCACTTTATTCTAAACAATAATTGGAAAAATTATTATATTTTGATACGACAGGTTGTGAGACGCATGAATAGATGAACGAGATTCCCAGTGTCCCTACCTACACGCCGGTCGGCAATTGATTCATTTCCAAGCTCTGCGACGGCAATCACTTTTCCGAGCGGTTGGAAAGTTACAAGTTGGAAATAGCTCATTTTCCAACTTTTTAAAAGTCATTAATGATCTTATTAGATATATGGTTGCAAATAAAATTGTTATTTTATAACAATTATCTGAACGTTCACTAATATTCAATTTTGCTTCAATGTGCTGTAGTTCTAATCCCACCCTTTTTTAATGTGAAAATTGATGTAATTCTCATTACCAAGTGTTTACTTGTATTGATTCAGTATTATTAGGAACGCTAAAATATATTTACCCCTAGCTTCTTTTGTTATTTAGAATTGTTTAGTGTCACAACTTTCAATTGTGAGGAAAGTTTTGGGTAAAGCCCTCTACATATTTTTAATCATAGGTTTATGTGTAGTATACACTACCGGAGTTGTATTCTTTTCTCCCGACTAACCCTGTACATAATCTTTGGCTACAGCACTGTAAAACCACCCGGAAATCGCAAGTTAATTTAGCTTAAAATGTATGAGACCCTTTTTAACTTTTGAGCAAAAAAAAACACATGATGAAGAGTTCGGGAACACCGTAATATATTTTGGTTCAAAATTTGATTGAAGATAACAGTGCCTTATTGTTGTCATTTAGTAACTTGTTTAATAAAACCCCTTCGTCTCCCTGTATGGGGACTATATTGAATATCTACTGATATTTCTCCTTTTGCATTCAGTATGTTACTATTGGGTTTTTGATAAATTTTCTTGTTTTATATTGGAGGTGCATTTCTTCTAATTCTTCCAGTTGACGTTTTATGTATTTTTTTCTTTTATGTATATGTTTTCCGTTGTTTGAACTAGTTCCACATTTTTCAAAGATGCAGTCTCCAAGTTCTAAATAAATATAACTGAAGTATAGATATAAACATTTACATACTGCGACTGCAAATGATTAAGTAAATCACTTATTTTGATGATGGTGAACAGGCTGAACACAGTCGACTTTTTTAAATTTTTTGAGTTAAGCAATTCGACCTCCATTATGCCCAACGGGAAATTAAAATGCGACAACAAAAAATAAATGTTATTGTAAAACTACCTTGTACAGCAATTAAACGGAATAGTACTTCTAACCTATCCATATGTCGTAGACAAATTTTTACGATATTGCTTGGATTAGATCCCATTCAGTTTTAGCTACAAAACCGTAAGAATAAGAACTTCAGATTAGAAAACTGTCTAAGAGAAATTCACTTTTAAAGGAGCTGTAAATGAAAACGAACGAAGCAAGAATCTCCACTAAATCGAGTTGGGGGTGTTATGGGACCTAACGAAGTTTTGCAAATAGCAATTGGGAGCTAGGTAACCTGGGAATAAACATAATCGCCTAAGAGACACCATTCCCGTTCTGCGAAGTGAGTATCACAGCTCGCGTTAATAAATGTAACAACCACGCAGCCTCGCCCTTGAGGCTATAAACGATATTAAAATTTCAAATCTGAATTGTAGACGATTTCGCCGTTTCCGTTGTATTTACTCCTCGAAGACCCTCGCGGTTTCGACGGTTAGCCTTTAATTCTTGTTCTTCGTTAATTAACGCTGCCTGTGCTAAACCTGGGCTTCATATAAATTGATATACCGTAATTGAAGTTAAACACATAGATCTACAATTTGTTTGGTAATAAAATAGATACAGTTTTGACAAAGGAAACTGCAATGAAACTACAGAGAAGAATTAAGTGACGAAATACCATTGGATCTTTATTATCCATTCACTTGGATTTTGCACAGTAGGAACCTATCTTATAGAGTGACTGTTTCGTAGGCATATAATACAGGCAGACCTCGCCGTTCGCGGGGGTTACGTTCCAGAAGAATGCCGCGAAGCGCAAAACCGCGATGCGCAACTGAACACATACATGATAAAAACGGGGTTAAGTTTCATTGACTAGATTTATTTATACTATGCAACCTCAAAAAACCAAAACTTTTCTGCGGTTTTTTGTGTGACAAATCTGAAGCAGAAACTTTACGCTTCGACGACATGGTTTTCCGTGTTTTAAAAATTAAACTCACTTGAACTTTCGGCAGAAACGCTCGAGAAGACAGTAAAGCTTGAACTGAAATTCCATACGTAACATAAGTCTGCCACTTGAATCTAGAGCTCGAATGCCCATTTGTTTATTCAAGTTATAATTTTACAATTTATTTCAGGTCCAATTTAGTAATAAGAGATTCAAAGGAATAGGCTCGATAAGTGTGTTTACAAGTTGGCGATAAATAATGTTATTTAGGTGTTCATGACATAAACCGCATACGTCTGCTTTATTTACTTACGGCCGGTCTTATAAAGGTCACTAATCTGACGTTAACTTTAAATCGCTGTTAAAATAAACAAAAGCTCATCAAAACGTTGGCGCTTATGACATTAGTAAACAAATTTGTATGCGCTTTTGTTTATTTTAACAGCGAATTAAAGTTAACGTCAGATTAGTGGTCTTTATAAGACCAGCCGTTAGTGTGTGAAAGTTGAAACAGGAGCACAAAGGTGCCCCGCGTAAAATCAAATCAGCGAACCGCAAAGCCGCGAACGGCGAGGTCTGCCTGTACTTTAAAGCTCTGCCTATTTTGCGGTTATTGCTCACAGCAGAATCAAATTAGCCAGATACAATGATCCCTCTGGATATCCTTCTTTATATCAATAAACCAGTTTGTGCCTCCGTGGTTGTTTGAGTATCTGCGTGCATGTGTCAAATTTTTTCGTCATCGATCGTGCGCAGTCGTCCGCGATTGGACCAATCGTCACCGTGCCTTTTATAATACAGGGCATCGGACTAACAATTGAAGGCGCAAACCACATCGACTGCGATACTTTGCGAACTAATGTAATTGGCACTACTTAGTGTTTTATTTTACTGTTTTTTACGGCTCCGTTTCCATTCGCCGGATTCTTTTCGCCGGAATCCGTCACGCCGTAATTCGATTCGCTGAAAGTCTTTTGACCGGAATGCATTTCGCCGGATATCAAGATCGAGGGCACTATGCTGATCGTGGGGCAACACCGGTTGTGGTAGTGAAAAAAATGTATCAAAGACTGCAACTAACCTAAACAGGCTAGAACGAGACACACTTTGCCGAATTCCTTTATATGACATGCACCCTACAATCCGGTAAAATAATTACTCGGCGAGACGAATTCCGGCGAGTCGAAATCCGGCGAATCTATCACCAAAGGGTTTATTACATGCGTGTTAAATAAATTTACATGTCAGTATAATTGAATCAGTACAGTTCTATGAACTTTTTAAATAAAGGTAAGAAGGACAGAATGTTCTTAATACAGTGCAAAGAGAGCACAATACTAGATCGAATAAGGCAGACAATTATTATAAAATACAAGAAAATCACACAACAGGAAATGGACGAGATTGGTGTTTAAAAAAATGAGTCAGTGAAGTGACATAAGTGAAGAGACAATCCAAATAAAACATAGTGAGTGGCGCTATAACCTAGTTTAAATACGAACGTGAACAAACAATAATTTTAGAATTAAGATTTTCTACATTTTTATAGTATAAGTTAAAATTTAGTTTATAAGTAACTGACTTGTACTTGGTTAACATACACACTTATGAATTTAGAT
>CALNHX010012448.1:0-25117 GCA_940337035.1 Agriotes lineatus
TCAAGTATAGTGCGGTATTGGCTTGGACATCTGGTTTTACAAATTTTAAAATAAAAGAGGTGGAACCATTGCGTGCGCCGCATAGCAGACAGATTGACTCTTGTAAAATTTCAGCGATGACGAATCACGACAAATATTAATAAAACGTCAACTGATGGTCAAGTCCTTCGATATATATATATATATATATATATATGTATATATATCAAACCGGTTTCGAAAATTGCTGGATTCGAATCCCTCACCTATCATATTTTTTATATATTTATTATGAAAGTCTTGATTTTAAGCTAGTTTTATTCACGACGGTTCTACCAGAACAAACGATTGAGCTCCTTTTCGACTAAAATGGTCCAAGAGCGGAAGATGTTGATTGTATCGCCGGAATATGTCCAACGTCTTAAGTCTGGTGGGAATGCGGAGAAAAATATAAACATGCTGTGACGAGCATCGATGAGTGGAATTTTTTAAAATATTGCTCATACTACAGTCATTTCGAAAAGCAAAAGGTTTTTATTTTATAAGTAAGCGTCTGAAATTGTGTCATTATATCGCTCAAAACTGTATTTTAGTTTTAAAAATTTTAGTATAAATGACATCAGCCGAAAATAAAAACGCAAATGACCACAAAGTAACATAATTTTGAATAAAAATCACACAATTTCGTTGAAAAATGTTCTGTTTCACTTAAAATTTTACAAAACTGACATCATGTCACTTGATATTATACAAAAAAACGACATTTTTAGCCAATAAGCGATAAAAAATACGACATTCCCTTCGTTTTTGGTATTGATGACATCTGTCTTAGAGGCGTTTTTCTAACGGCCCTTTTTGGAGGCGTTTCCTTATCGGCGTTCTTCTGACTGAACCTTTTTGATGTGGACTTGGATGAGTAGCTGGTGTTTTTAATTTATATTCTAAATCGGACTCGCAGTTATCAGTTTCCATTGCGGTTTTTCCTGTAGTACCAGTCGGGGTTGGCTTCTTTTGCTGTTTAGGTTTAGCTAGCAGCACATTAGCAACGTTAAGGTCTTTGATGTCTTTCGATAAAATATATATCAAAACCGATTTAGAAATTTGTACATGGCTTAATTTATATGAAATATTGTATGAAATTGCATGCAGAAGGTTTTTTAAACTATATGTTTTCTTAATTATGCAGAGAGTGCTCGTTTATATAGGGAGGCAGGTTGGCCGAATGGTTAAGGCGTCAGATTCAAGTTCTGATCTCGAGAGAGAATACGGGTTCGATTCCCGTACCTGTCATATTTTTTTATATATTTATTATGAAAGTCTTGATTTTAAGCTAGTTTATTCACGAAGGCTCTACCAGAACAAACGACTGAGCTTCTTTTCGACTAAAATGGACAAAGAGCGGAAGATGTTGATTGTATCGCCGGAATTTGTCCAACGTCTTAAGTCTGGCAATGATGCGGAGAAAAATATATTATCACAGCTTGATGACGAAATGCAAAAAGTTTTAAAGTCCAAATTAACTGATCACGATAAATGGATCCAGTACAATCAGGTTTTACAACGATTCCTTCATTTCACAAACCAGGCGCGGCAGCCAATCAAAATACCTATTGAAACAACCAGTGACAGCCTATCAAATGCCGTTATTTTATCTACACTTCCCAAAACTTTTAAGAAAAAAGCTGAAGTTTTCCTACGCATTTTGAGTACCTCAAGCGATGTGAGCTGGGATCACAAGGGCACCGTTACTATAAAGGGTGAAATTTTACCGGCGTCTAACATAGTCGATTTAATTCACGACACTCTGCGGCCTCGAAAAACTATTAATCCACCCGGACGCCTACAGTTTGCTGAGTACATCAAAGACCTTAACGTTGCTAATGTGCTGCTAGCTAAACCTAAACAGCCAAAGAAGCCAACCCCGACTGGTACTACAGGAAAAACCGAAATGGAAACTGATAACTGCGAGTCCGATTTAGAATATAAATTAAAAAACACCAGCTACTCATCCAAGTCCACATCAAAAAGGTTCAGTCAGAAGAACGCCGATAAGGAAACGCCTCCAAAAAGGGCCGTTAGAAAAACGCCTCTAAGACAGATGTCATCAATACCAAAAACGAAGGGAATTCTAGATTGGGTGCATCTTAAACTTTAAAATTACACAATGAAATTCTGATTTTATTACTTGCAGTCTTTTTAATTTGAAATGTCGTGCACCTCGAACTACAGTTTTGTAAATTGCTAGCGAATTTTTAGAAATAAGACATTCTGCTGTACATTTATATTTATATTATTAAGTATTATACGAAATAAGAACAATATATTTGTTTATTACAAAGTGTTTGTGTTTTTTTATTTCTACTCTGCTTTGTTTTTTTTCTCGAATCTGCAATAATTACAAAGTCTAAAGCTAAAATATTAGTATTTGCAGTTATTTTACAGTTACAAAGTGTAAAATTTCAAAAAATCAATCTACGATTTCATAATAGCGTGATATAATTTAGAAAATTGTGATTTCTTTTAATTTTGTGCGATACATTTTATAAAAAAGTGTAAAACATTTGCAAATTTTTCAACGAAATTGTGTGTTTTATTCAGGTTTATGTTAATTTGTGATCAACATACATATATTTTGTATAATTTCAAGTGTTATGATGGCAGTTTTAAGTGAAATGAAGGGGCCAGAACATTTTTTCAACAAAATTACGTGTTTTTATTCAAATTTATGTTAATTTGTGGACAACATATATATATTTTTCAATGAAATTGCGTGTTTTGGTGGTGTCAGAATATTTTTTTTCAACGAATTGCGCGTTTTTATTTAAAAATTATGTTAATTTGTGGTCAACATACATATATTTCCGTCAAAAGTATAAGATTTTTTGAATTTTGTTTATCGAAATGATTGTGGTAGTAGATTTTTTTCAACGAAATTGCTATTTCTTTTAATTTTGAGCGATGCATTTTATAAAAAGTGTAAAACATTTGCAAAATTATGCATAGTTTATGTAACATGATGTCGATTTTTGTGAAAATTTATGTGAGATGGCTTGTAATTGCGTGATTTTTGTTCAATTTTCATCGTGTGTTGAATAAAATATCGTTTTTTTTGTATAATTTCAAGTGACGTGATGACAGTTTTTGTATAATTTATGTGACATGATGTCGATATTTGCGAAAATTTATGTGAGATGCTGTATGATTGCGTGATTTTATTCAAATTTTTGTTACTTTGGGGGTCAACACATACGTCTTTTCGTAATTTTTTGCGTGTTTCTATTCAAATTTATTTTCATTTGTCGTCAGCACAGACGTATTTTCGTAAAATTTTACTATTTTTCAATGAAAGTTGTGAAAAAAATATTGTTTTTGTCGTTTTTTACAGAATTTAATGTGACAAGATGCCGATTTTTATAAATTTTCATTGGAGATGATGTCGATTTTCTAACATTTTAAACGAAATGCTTTGGAAATTGCATGTTTTTATTCAGATCTTACTAAAATTGCTGCAGAAATGGCTGTTTTTTATTCAAATCTTGCTAAAACTGCCACAAGTTAGAGAAAAAGTGTACAACATTTGCAAAATTATGCTTAGAAATAACTCTTACAACTGTTTTTACATCATTTTCTTTATTATAAAGCGTTTTGTAAGACGAAACGTGATAATTTTTAAGTGAAATGATGTGGGATGTCGTATTTTTTATCGCTTATTGGCTAAAAATGTCGTTTTTTTGTATAATATCAAGTGACATGATGTCAGTTTTGTAAAATTTTAAGTGAAACAGAACATTTTTCAACGAAATTGTGTGATTTTTATTCAAAATTATGTTACTTTGTGGTCATTTGCGTTTTTATTTTCGGCTGATGTCATTTATACTAAAATTTTTAAAACTAAAATACAGTTTTGAGCGATATAATGACACATTTCAGACGCTTACTTATAAAATAAAAACCTTTTGCTTTTCGAAATGACTGTAGTATGAGCAATATTTTAAAAAATTCCACTCATCGATGCTCGTCACAGCATGTTTATATTTTTCTCCGCATTCCCACCAGACTTAAGACGTTGGACATATTCCGGCGATACAATCAACATCTTCCGCTCTTGGTCCATTTTAGTCGAAAAGGAGCTCAATCGTTTGTTCTGGTAGAAACCGTCGTGAATACAACTAGCTTAAAATCAAGACTTTCATAATAAATATATAAAAAATATGATAGGTGAGGGAATCGAATCCAGCAATTTTCGAAACCGGTTTGATATATATATATATATATATATATCGAAGGACTTGACCATCAGTTGACGTTTTATTAATATTTGTCGTGATTCGTCATCGCTGAAATTTTACAAGAGTCAATCTGTCTGCTATGCGGCGCACGCAATGGTTCCACCTCTTTTATTTTAAAATTTGTAAAACCAGATGTCCAAGCCAATACCGCACTAACTCGTTTTAAGTGATTGTGCTCTGTTACCTGGTGCATCTGAAGATGGCTCCCAGACGAATTAATAACTGTCAGGATGCAACCGTACCTTACAGCAGGACATCAATTGCAGAATCAAGTAAGAAAAAGACAAAACTAAGTAAGAAGATGCTGTTTTCAAATAAAATCCAACACCGGGAAGCGCTAGCATCACCGCAGATAATAGTTGGTGACGAAGAAACCCTGGGACCATCGTCACAGCTAACCGGACATAGCGAAGATTTGAGGTTGGTCGTGCAGGAGCCCATGCAGCACTGTGACGTAATAACGGACACCCCGCCCGAGGACAAGCAGCTCCGTCGTGAGAAGAAGCGGACATTGTGTGATTTTTGTGTGCCTCTAAACAATACAATTGCAGAATCATGTAAGAAAAGGACAAAGTCATGTAAGAAAAAGACAAAGCCAAGTAATAAAACGCAACTTTCAAATAAAACCCAACATCGGTCAACACTACCACCACCACAGATAGAGCTTGTTGACGAAGAGACTCGGGGCCCGTCGCCGGATCAAACAGGCATGCATAGCTGTGACGTAACAACGGACACCCCGACCGAGAACAAACATATCTGCCGTGAGAAACGGTTATTGTGTGATTTTTGTATGCCTCTAAACATTAGTTCTAGCAAAGTTGTTCATTTAGGCCTGGATTCTTATAAAAACTTTTCACCTGTGGCAAGAATTCTGAATACCGACGGAGTAGGTGTTTCATTCACGGCGGATGCGTTTATTGTTTTTCTGGAGGCTCTACCGGACATGTTTGTGATGGCGAAACAAGGATCTTTTAAATGTGATTTAAGTGAACATACAGTAGAACATGTGACCAGCGACACTTGCAGGATTATTCCAAAGGACCCCGTCAGCAAATTTACACTTTACGTGACGTATGACACGCTGTCAAATTTATTGCCTATGTATGATTTGATGGTAGTTAAAATCAACGACTTGAAACGTGCACAATGTAATTTCGAAAAGTTTGCTGCATCAATAAGGCAGAGGTCCTCAACATCAAATACGAATGGAATTCTGGACTGGGAGCGCCTTAAACTTTAAAATGCCACAATGAAATTTGTTCTACGACCCCCTGTAAACGACTTCTGATTTTATTACTTGCAGCCCTTTTAATTTGAAATGCTGTGCACCTCAAACTACAGTTTTGTAAATTGCTAGCGAATTTTAGCTGTACAATTATTTTTATATTATTAAGTATTATACGAAATAAGAACAATATATTTGTTTATTACAAAGTGTTTGTGTTTTTATATTTCTACTCTGCTTTTGTTTTTCACGAATCTGCAATAATTACAAAATCTAAAGCTAAAATATTAGTATTTGAAGTTATTTTACAGTTACAAAGTGTAAAATTTCAAAAAATCAATCTACGATTTCATAATGGTGTGATAAAAAAGTGTAAAACATTTGCAAAATTATGCTTAGAGAAGAAACAGTTTATTCCGAAAGAATTCGCTGTTTTCGTTAAAATGTTCTAAATACCAATTTACATTAAGTTGTTATATTCAAATTGACAGTGAAAAATCTGTACATTTACAATAGCATAGTTTGATTCTTCCACTTTGTCAAAAGACCCATCTCGTAAACGCACAATAACTAAAAGTTTTACGGATTTACAATGCATTGCATTTATTTACTCAACACTTTTCGCTATTTTTATAGTAATATATTTATGGGGGTTTCGCGACTTAAAATAATTATTCACATGTGTCTAGGGTTCAAATCCGACTTGGAGCCGACGCAAAAGCTTTTTTAAATTAAATAAATGATGAGTGAACCGGCAGACTTCGGCGTGACGTAATCAAGCCACAAAGGGCACAGCGTAATTATAAAACTCAAACACGAAATAAAATAATGTCTATTTATTTTAAAAGCGACAAAATCATATGAACCAAATCGTTAGAAAATCGCAAAACGTTTATGCATATATTTTTTAAAACACGTCTAATATATATTTAAATACTTAGAAGGAATGACGAGATACCTTCAATCATATTAAAACTACAGACATTTTGAGCGAGTGCCAGAGATAAAGTTACAGCAGTCAATAAGAGTGAGTGAGATAGGAAATTTCTATTTTACGTAAAGTATGAGTGTAGACAAGAGGTCCCCCTGCAGACTCGGTGCTATCATAGCAAATTCCTTTGTCTGTGGTAACAATCAAGTTAACAACTTTTAGAAGTGCAAGTGGACATGTACCAACTTGCTTTCTAAAACGCGGCATTGAGAAGGGCCTCAGGCTAAAACCGTTAGCAATTAGTCAACGACAATGCATCAGACTTTTCCAAGAAACGGGCATTTGCTATAAATACCGTATAAAATTTCATTGTAGCGTTTTTAAATTATTTGATTTAAATATTTGATGCATGTTTCTAATTTTACATTTTTTCAATGTGTACAATTCCCGCACGACTGAACGATTAACTCACTTGGTTTTATAAGCGAATTATTCAAATTTTCGACGATTTACCAATTGAACTTCAAAAAACGGCGCCTTAAAATTTGCGCCATGCTATTTTAAACAATATGGGTGTCCGTACTTTAATATAAAAATAAAATTAAACTATTTAAATAATTTAAAACATTTATTTAATGCGTATCTTATTTTATATGGGCGAGGGCATAACAGAAGTATGTCAGGAATATATTAAACTCAATTAAAATCAAATTTGTAACTCGTGCCTTTACCTCTTTTCGCCCATTTAATTTTTAAACTAGCTGTTGTAATTTATATCTGCCGTCGTCCGACCTTCGACTTTGTACAAAAACAACTCCGCTAGTTTTCAAATTTTCGTCGGCTTTCATAAATAATTTAATTATAAATGCCCGCAACTCAAACAGTATCGAAATCACGCAAGTGTTGAACTTAATAATTAATTACAGCAAAACTACGTGTGACAGCACTTTTTAAAAATTACTACGCCCCATCTAGCATCACAGACAATGCATTTCCAATTTTATAAACAACATTTTCGAAAAAATAATTTGTTTAAAAGCTGGGGCTCGTGACGTAACAGCAGTGAAAGGGCTTTCCAATGCATTGCCAAAAGAGAAATCTAGCCATGACGTCAGCCCAGGTCTCACTCGAAATAAACAATCCTGTTTAGGCACGTTAAATACATTTTGTTTTATTAGTATAACATCAACTACGTCCAATTAATTTTTTAAAAATTACAGAACTTTAATACATATTACAAAAGGATACGATCTGGCGATTAAATTTCAATCGAAAATAACATTTAAAATGTATTATAATATGCTTGCTACGCTAGTGACTATAGTTAATTCCTTAAAACCTCGATCGCTTCGATAGCCCAGTTGGTTAAGGCTTCGTACTCGTAATGCTGTGAGCGCTGGTTCGACTCCAGCCATGGGACATCGCAGGAAGCTTTTTTTAAATTAAAATAAATGTGAGAAATTAAAATGGCCTCCGTGCATGAGAGAGAGAGAGAGAGAGAGATCTACCAGTTTGAAATTCAAATATTTCCGCGAAAATTCAAAATTAAAAACGACTACAGCGAGAGGTGCGCGCGCAGAAAACCAAGGTGGCTGCTGACACCCGGGAAGTTTAAAATTCAAATAATGGAACTTAGAAAAAAAATCGGAAAAAAATTCAAATTTCAAATATTCCCGCGAAAATTAAAAATGGCCGCCGCGTAATTCCAAAAGCAAATTAAAAAATCTAATGCGTAATTTAATCGGAAGCTAATGCGTAATTTAATCAGTAGCACACATCAAAAATAATTAGGTCAATCCGCGACATTAATTAGAGCATCTGATTCGCGGATTAATTCGCGGTTTAATTGACTTTTAATTGATCCGATTAAACAAGATGGCCGCCATGTCCCAACACAAAATGGCCGCTATCTACCCGACTATTCTACTCATATCTTTCCACCTGTCCGTTGCCACGGGGTGCACTTTTTGCTATAAGATGTTGCTTGATCCCTAATTTTGTCAACAATTCTTTCACAGTTTTATCAGTAAAATTTGTGCCTCGATCAGAAATAAGTCGTTTAGTAGTTCCGAAAATATTAACATAAATTTGTAACAAATTATTCATTTCCAAAGAATCGGCATTTTTTGATATTTAGTAAAAAACCTGCTTCGGCTAACGCACGCAAAACACATTCTAATTTTCCCAACCCTTCTGAAATGGTGTCGCACAGAACTAATGAATGGTCGAAATACACAATTACATCTTTATCTTTTAATTCTTTTAACCGATCGATCTGATCATCAATCCGCGGCAGGGGAAAACGGTCTTTAATTGTTATTCGATTAAGTGCTCTAAAATCAACACGGACCGGACTGGCGTATGGCGAATTGCTCTCACGAATTACATATTCCATTTTTTTTTAAGAGGTCCTCTACGATAGTTTTGACTTTTTCTTTCTCACACGTAGCCATTCGATAAGGGTTGTACCTGATAATTTTGTTTTCCTTGAGCCGAATAGACAGCTTAGCGGTTTTTATGGCTTTGACAGAATTACCGGTTGTGAAAATGTCACCGAAGTCGCTCAATAATTTTAGTAAATCAACCATATCTTTGTCTTTTAATGGGGTATTAATTAATTCGGGTGAAATTGAAATTCGATTAATATTCTTAACAGCTGATCCAAAATCGTCCTCAAAGCAAAGTCGAGTTCCCTGCGAATCGGTATAAATTTTCACACCTTTATAATTTAACAAATCACGCCCCAGAATAACATCTGGTGACATTGCGGAGTCATCCACAACATAAAAATCAACCTTAAACGCGGTACCCATTTTTTTCAATGAGTAAGGAAGTTTTTGCGCGGTTCGGAATCAAGTTACTACCAATGCCTTTTAATATAACGTAACTTGGTTCCAAACGGCAGTGTAATTTCTTGAATATTTTTTCTGAAATAAGACTGCATTCGGCACCTGTATCAATGAGACAATTAACATTTAAATTTTGAATTTGGAAAATAGTAGAAAAAATCTTTGTCCAAAGTGACACAAAAATAATTTACGCCTAGTCAAATATTAGGTTTGCGGTTAGAGCCAGTCAAGTTTTTGTCACGCCTATTCTTTGCAAAACATTTGTCACTATTGTGCCCAAATTTACCACAAAAATCACAAACAACAGGATGAGGAGTAATTTTCTTTGAAGAGTCGCTTGTCGAGGCTTTTAAATTTGATGGTTCGCGACAACGGCGACTTAAATGACCGGGTTTGTTACAGTTATAACAGAGCTTCATTGACTTGGAATATTTTGTTTCAGAAAATGGGTATGAACGCTTGGTTGACAGATTTTCGCGTTTAAATAGCTTGTAATTGTCAAGCAAACGCAACAAATCAGGGATTGAATGAACGTTGCTGTTAAAAGCTGCAGTTTTTACATGAACATCTTTTATGTCGCCAATTACAATTTCTATTATTTGGTCATCAAATAAATTAAAATTCAAAGTGTTTAAAAGAGTGACCTTTCGTCTGGCATACTCACAGTAAGTAGTGGCTGCATCACTCGAATACAAGCTGGCGTTGCGCAATTTTTCGCTTAAATTCCTTTTCGGTGGATACAAATTCTCAAACTCCGCTTTGAACTGCGTCCAATTTTTGATCTCCGGCTCCCACGTCGAAAGCCAATCTTGCGCTTCCCCGACTAACCCACTGGAAGCTCGTGCAAGCTGTTCAACTTCGGTCCATTTAAAAGTGGATCCTAATTTTTCGATTTCTTGGCACCATTTTATAGCTCCGTCGTTATTTACCGCTGGATCAAATCGTGGAACAACAACGGCAGTGACAGGAATAGGAACTGCTGGACGATGCGAATTTTCCTTGATTTCCTTCAAAGTCTCGGCCAAAATTTGCGTTAATTGTTCCATTTTTACGCACAACTCGAACTATTTATCACACGTAGGCGATCCCACTTCTGATATGAGATTTATCTCGGATTAAAAGGGTAAATTAAACACAACACGCCCTGTTCAATTACTGCTCTTTATTTTCACGAGTTTTCAGCTACAAGTCAAACCCCAGAATGAATATTTGAACAGAAATCTCGATACTAATAACTTCTCGTTTTTATGAGTCTTAACACTAATAAACAAAACAGTCGGTCTCGGGGTGAGCGCCGCCCCTAGTGCCGCTCAATTAGCCACCAAGAATTTGGAATTCGTCTCGGCCTTGCAGTCGGACCCGGGAAAAGGTCGTCAGGGTTGATTTCCATTGCCCTCGATAAAAATCCACAGCAATGCTCACAAGTATAATTTCAATATTTGTTGACAAGTTGATTTTGGGCATTTGTTTTTTCTCCATGGCCTACTCTTTATATTATTCCTACCTTGCACTTGCATATTATATGCATTGATTAATTTTTTGAATTAAGAATACTTTTATTATTTAAAAATTATTAAATTATGAAATTTTATCATTGAATCTTGAAAAAAGACAAATAAATAACAATGCATACCGGTGTAATAGCGTCTTTTTAAAATTATATGATAACTAAATTTTCTTTCTTCGATATTTCAGGCTACGAATAAGATATCGAGATACGGTTTTCACTAGCCTATTGTATTTAATTTTTTAGAGAATTTTCTAGCGGCATCACTAAGAATTAGAAATATCACAGGTAAGATGGGTTTGATGGAACAATAAATGCTTTTTCCAACGACACCAAGTTTGTTAAAATTCGTTTAGTCATTTAGGAGTTACAGCTGTTTATTTTAAAAAAAACCTTGAATTACCCCGCACCACTTTATTTTAATAGATACGTCAAAAAGTGTTAAACACAAATTACTCGAGTATAGCTTAGCTTTAAAAGGCATATATTTTTTGGTAACATTTACTAGGTGAATTTCAGTGAAAAATCACTTTAAAGGTTTAAGATGGTTGTTACGCCCCCTGGCGACCATCTTGGAAATCTGAAAATATTTTTTGCGGTCTTCTTTTGGCCACTTTAGTATAACATTTTTTACTGCAAGTCTCTACGACGAATAGTTTCCGAGATACAGCATTTTGCATTCTGATCTGGCCACCCGGTACATTGGGTTCCACCTCTACACTTGATTCGTAACCTTAATCAGTTGCGGCTGGCGACTCGTCCACAAAAAGGGCACAGCTAAAGAAAAATACCTGGACGCAAACAAAATAAGTATTTATAAAATTAGAAACTCGTCCATTTACATTTCATGACTATAAAATGTATTCCACAGTTTGGACAGTTTAAACAAGGGCCGCCATTGAACCGTTTCAGCATAAATATAATTAGCACGGAATAAGTGCAATTACCGTTTGATAACATACGCATGAATACCGCACTGTCAAATCTACTGGTTCAGTTTTATTAAAAATGCATTATATTTGCATTTTAGAATAGATAACAGCGCCGCGCTCAATGCGGCACCTTTGTGTAAAACCTGAGGCGCCATAAATACTGGAATATTTACCATTAAGCGCTTTTTTCCAGCCAAAAGAGAACAACAGGCAAGTAGTGAGTATTAAGCCTACAGAAAAATATGTCATTACTAATGAGGGGCGGATACGATTTTTTTTATGTCGTACCAGTACATCATTGTTTCCTAATAACTAGGGTACATCGCGGACAAAAAAAAATAGAAACATCATTGTTTTCCTAGTGTAAATGGGTATATTACCTAATTTAAATCAACATTGCTGATATCATATTGTTTAATGCAGTTGTCAGTTGTTGTCAAACGTAAAAAGTCAAAATATAACCTAATATTATGTAAACCCCCAATAACACTGTGTAAAACTATAAAAAAAGCGTTAACTTGATTAACGCTGGTGTTTCCATTTTTTTTGGCCCCGGTGGTACATAATACCCTGGCGTGTATTGTGAGTTACTATGGTACAACAATGGCCAGAAATGACAAGCGTAAAATTCCTGACCAATCACGTATACTGGCTTGCAGAAACATCGCGTACACCTATTTTTCGTTATATTAAATAGATCTTAATTTTATCATTTGCCTGAGCCAAACACGATAAATGCCAGGACTGATAAAAAAGAGAATATTGTATCTAAGTTAGAGGAGGGATGATCTGTAAGAGCAGTAGCAAATAATTATAGCCTAAATAAAGTACCCAATTTTGAAAGTGTACGCAACTTTTTTGCAAGCCAGCGTTGATGCGTCCACGGTAATAGTTGATCATCCAATAAAGCTTCCTAATCCATTATTTAGGTTACTGGAAACATTAGTATGACAACATTTTGTATGCACTACGGGCATTACTTGATTTTTATAACCTCGGTCTTGGGCTTGTAAACTTGTCGCCCGCGAGCGGATATAAACATGTTCATAATGGCCCTGCTACCTAAATAACTAATTATGGCAAAACGAACCTAAACCATCTCGCGTGACGTGAAAACAGTCGCGCTGGGTCACGGCGGGTCCCGCCCCGAACGTAAGTAATTTCTGAAAATCTGGCCGTGAACTTGAGTGAAAGTTTCCAAGACGTGATTCACGTTTCACATTAAATATTTAGTATAGAATAAAAGACTGCAGGGCGCCCCACTCTAGCTCTGCCCATCCACGTGGAAGATCTAAAGCTGGAGCGGGAGGTTACTGTACTTCTGTATGGCAACCTGTAGCGACGAAGCTTCGCATTTGTGTTGTGTTGTGTCTGCGTCCATAGGCGACTAAACCGAACTTACTTTTAGTTCCTCGGACATAAAAGTACTTTTAAGCCTAGTGTTGCCTAGCAACATATACCTTTTCATACTCGTATCAGTAAGGAAAGCATCAATTCTAATGACAGATTTTGGTATTAGTAGTGTCTTTGCAGACGGTTGCAAGAAATCAGTATTTATTCCTTGTTGTAAGCTATTGTAGTCAATTTTCATTTCTTTCTTTCTGCGTCTACTAGTCTGATTACACCATATCAAGTAAATTATCTATTTTAGAGTGTTTAGTTCTGTTGCGGGTCCTTTATTGGTTTTAAAATTAAACATTCTGTTATATCTGAATTTGACTTTTCAATTAAAAGCTGCGGGTCACTTCCTAAGCCGATGGTCACGCCCTGAACGTGAGCGTGCGCATGCGTGAACGCGAGTTTTTAAAGCAAACGTGAAAAGTGCATGGCGTGAGTGAATGCTCACTTACGCTCCCATCTCTACCTCTATTCCTCATGTTCGTGAAGATGGTTGAGAATTGTGGATAAGAGTTCATTTTTCTGGCCCAACTTTATACCATTTCTAAAAATATACAATTTTTCCACACCGGAAGTAGAAGCACACGAAACAGATATTTTTATAAAGCGCAATGCTAATGCAACCGGAATTACACTGCCTTTCAATGGTGTTATGTTATGAATACCATAGCAACATACAATTTTTATATTGTTCTTAAATTGTTACTTATCTAGTTTACAATGCAAACCTTCTAGGGTGCAAATATGAATATGAGAATATAATTCGCTGAACATTCTGAGCAAATCATCATCTCTTCAATTTAACAGGACCTTTTGACAATATAGTGACTCGCGATTTTCAATTTGGTACAAGCTAACTTTGTATCATATGAACTAATTTAGAAATATCAGTTGATTTTTCCAGGTTAGGTGGTATTTTTTAAGCATAGAAAGCAATAAAAACTGTGTTTGGGACAAACATTGATCATTAGCATTGTTTCTCACGTAATAAAATAGTATTACTCTCACTCTGGTATATATTTTAAATCATTATACCTTTTCCCTAAATATACGTTGGTGGGCTGAAAAGTAATGCACACAATGCTTGCAGAACACGAACGCAATGACCTACGGAGGCGCGCATGGTTCTATTCGGTAGCTACATCCCTCCTCTATGAGAATACAAGTTTGAAGGAGTTCACCAGTTCGTTTTTTAGTAACGGAAGTATGGAGACGTGTTGTCGTGCTATGTCAACGTGAGTTAAAAAGCGCGCGGTTAAAAAAATTTTAACTGCTAAAAATGTGATTGCTACTGAGTTTCTTTGCCGTTTAAAGGCCGCTTATGGGGACGATACTGTTGTCAGGAGTACTGTAAATCGATGGGTAATACTAAAATTCCGTGGTTGCGGGTTTGGAAAAGCCGTAATTGATGACGAAAAACGCAGCGGACGTCCGATCACTGCCACAGACGATGAACATTGCAAAACGTGTCGACATTTTTATCCAAAATGACCGGCGGTTTGCAATGCGCTTTTCACTGATTCGCCTTCGCCGGTCATTTTGGTTCTAATTGTCGACGTGTTTGCGATGTTGTTCGCCTGTAGCAGTGATCGGACGTCCGCTGCGTTTTTCGTCATCAATTATGGCTTTTCCAAGCTCGCAATCAACGAAATGTTATTAGTTATTACCATGAATTCACAGTAGTCCTGTCCACAGTATCGTCACCATAAACGGCCTTCAAACGGCGATGAAACTCAGTAGAAATCACGTTTTCAGCAGTTAAACTTCTTTAACTGCACGATTTTTAACTCGCGTTGACAAAGCACGAGAACACGTCTTCATACTTCCGTTACTAAAAACCGAACTGGTGAACGAAACTCCTTCAAACTTGGCACACGCATAGAGGAGGGATGTAGCTTCCGAATACAACCATGCGCGTATCTGTAGATCATTTCGGTCGCGTTATACAAGCATGTGTGGATTACTTTTTAGCCCATCCACATAGTTCATATATTTTTAAAAAATATAATTTCATTATAATCCCAATGCAATAAAATACAACTCGTCCTACGGATTCGTTATATTTTCAGCTTTGGGATTATAACTCATTCATTAAAAAAACATCGATAATAAGCGTACTACTTATTACATTGCCCCTGAAAGTAAAAATGTATTATTTTTGTCACAATTCTTGTAACCTCCAAACTGATTTCTACTTCCAGTCGTGGAAAAAGTTATATTATTGTCTGACATGCACAGATTTGAAAAAGTAATGTAAAAGTATGTATGCAAAGGTAGGTGGGCAGATAGGACGTGTAACCTTGCATTGAGATATATCTATTATTATTTTTCTGCATATTATTGGTTTTTAGGGTATACTATTTTCAATTTTTATGAGTGCTAACTTGGCGCTGTTTGGAAAAATGCTGTTTTCACATAGAAGTAGGTATACGGATATGAATTCTTAAACTACATTTTTCTACTGCGAGATGGAGCTATAATTTGTAAGTGAATATATCTGTAGTAATGTTAGCCTATTGGCTAACAAATTTCGATAGAGTCTACCAGGTAGTTTCTGTAAACCTTTGCAGCAAGAGGTTGTTACTATGAAAGAAATGTTAAAAAACATTAAAGTTGGTGAATTAGCCATTGTATGTCACATACAAAATGAAAATTGGTTTAATTATCCTTTAAAAAAAAAAGATAAATCGGCTTGGACTCTATTTTTCAATTTGAACTAGCGTTAGATCTTTCTGCTTTATTTGATGAGTATGGGAAAATGGGAAAATCGTTAACTATTGCATTTGCACACCAACTGAAAATTGAATGTCAGATTATGATGGTAACGAAATGTTTTATTACTGTGTATGGTCAATATCAGGTGCAGTGAAGCATTTGTCAGAACACTGCAATAGAGCTGTAAACAAGAACAATTATTAAGTATTTACTCTATACTTGATAAGTATGCTAAGAAATCATCAGAACCCATAAACCTAATCGGTGTATCAGAATATACGAGTAGTACATTCAAACTATAACCTGAAAATAGGCAGCACATTGCCAGCCCAAGATGTAGTAATTAGTGATGGGCTTATTCGAATGAAAAATAACCGGTTATCCGGTTATTGAAATAACCTATGTAACTCGGTTTTCGTTCCAAGTATTCGAATGAAAAATAACCTCATGCTGATACGTACTACGCTTTGAATATAAAACCTCTATTCAAAGGTACTACGTGCCATATCTCAGCGACCTATGCAGTGCTCGAAATTCTGTAAATATAAATACGTCATAACTCGTAAACAAAGCAGGTTGTACTGAAAACACCATTTGGTTATCGCGTACCTACCTCCTATCATAAAAAATATCAAATTATCAAATTCTGGGTAACTGAAACCTGAACGCCTAAAAACTGCAAACGCAGCAAGCTATAAAACAATTTTGTATTTGCTTACATCTCCAAAGGTTCAAAACAAGAGACGGCGCCTTTAACCCCCCCGACCGATAAAGATAAACGTTTTACCACTGTTTTTATTGCGATTAGCAAGCATATTTCTTTCTTTCTACACTTCTTAATAAATACCTCTTAATTTCCAATACATAACACATAATGGACGGTCGGCGCCTTTTAGAAATCGGGACACTACACACTATTATGATATATTTTGCATTTATTTTTTAAGTGTATAAACTGGGTTTTTGCAGTTATTATGGTTTTAATTGTTACGTCAGATTGTTTATTGTTTGTCAATTATAAAATGCATCTCACATTAATGAAGTAACCGGAGCAAGAATACTCCAAAGACTAGAAGAACACATTACGTGTCCCGATTTCTAATAGTTATTTACTATACAAGTGGGATAACAGTATCATTAATATACGTGTGTGTAAGTTACAAACGAGTGCGTAGCACGAGTTATGTAAGCACACAAGTATATTAATGATGCATTATCACACATGTATTGTACAAAATTTTATCTACGACTGCCTAAAATTGAGAAAAGTGCATTAAGAGAAATGTCAGATCTGTCATTTTCAAAACTATTTTAGTAGGCACATGTCATTATGTCATTCATTTGACACTATTTCAGTTACGTAATGAAGTCATTACACAACTCAGTTGCGTAATGAAACCATTACATAACTGAGTGGTGTAATGAGCTTCATTACGTAACTGAAATAGTGTCAAATGAGTTACGTAATGCGTTACTTATCCCACTGGAGTAGATAAAAATCATTTATACAATTATTATAATAATTAACGATTAACTGAGTTCCTCTGATGTCTGCAAGTTACGATGTCGATGCAGATGACGGTGAACCGCCAACCGGCAAACCGGCTGACTTAATCGAAACGAATCGAGAACCAAAATTTATTCGAATGATTATTCCAAGAATCATTCGTTTATTAATATTGTTGGAAAACACTCTGTAACCACCCAAATAATTATAAAAGTGTAGGTTGGGGTAATTGTTGTGCGGAATTAGAAATTGTTTTTTAATTTTGCTGACACTTGTCAAGTTTGAATAAAAGTTGTATTTTTGTCCAATAAAGTCATTTTCTTAACTGATTTCTCCTATTCTCAACATTTGGCGACCGTGACAGGACAGCATAATGGAGAAATCAAACCAGTTGCAGAAAGAAAGGACCCAATTGAGGCGATCATTTACAAAAACTTGCAAGGACTTGGATAGCTTACTGAAGGACAAACTATCCGAAAAAGAAGATGTAATGGCTCGTTTGAACCAGTTAGAGGATAAAAGCGACCGTCTCTACATTCTGGATGAGCAAATTAAAGAAGCACTATTTTCGTATGATGTTGACGATGGAGAATTCGAAGAAGAATGGAATTCAGTTGAATTATTCAGAGAGGAATCCATAAAATACAAAACCAGGTGTAATTTCTATTTGAGCGAGGCGACTAAACAAGAGGATACAGTCAGCAATGCCAATTCTACAAGCGGAGGAGCCAAGAGGAGGAACTTCAAATTACCCAAATTTGAGTTGAAGAGATTCGACGGCGAGGTGAAGAATTGGATCGGTTTTTGGGGCCAATTTAAGAAAATTCACGAAGATCCCGCGATTGACAACGAAGACAAATTCCAATATTTGATTCAAGCTACTGAACAGGGTTCCACGGCGAGGGAATTGGTTGAGAGTTTCCCGCCTTCAGGTGACAATTACGAAAAGGCCGTCAAACAGTTAAAAGCCAGGTTTGCTAGGGACGAATTCTTGATTGAGGTATACGTCAGGGAGCTCCTGAATCTTGTGTTGAAGCAGTCGATGACAAATAAAACAGGGATGTCTCTATCCAACTTATTCGATAAGCTTGAAACACAATTAAGAGCCCTTGAAACATTAGGTGTCACAAGTGACAAGTATGCCGCAATGTTATATCCTCTAGTAGAATCAGCTTTACCCGAAGATGTTCTTAAGGTGTGGGAGAGACATCGAAGCTCTATTACAAGAAACAATACCGGAGAAAATAGTCGAAGTTCAATTGCAATCAACGCTCCAAATGAAAACGATAATAAGAACCCCACTAATCATTTGAATCTTTTATTAGATTTCCTGAAAGCTGAAGTTGAGAGTGAAGAACGGATCAAATTAGCGCGAACTAGTTTTTCACAAGTAAAGGAAACCGGAAAAGCACAGAACAATCAAAAGGTAAAATCACACCACCCCAAAATACCTGAATTGAACACAGCAGCTACTATTTTCACATCAGAGAAAAAAAGAGGTAAGAAAGTTATGAATTGTATCTTCTGTGACCGCTCTCATTCTAGTCAAGAGTGTTTGAGTGCAAATAAACTAACATTTGATGAAAAAAAGGATATGGTCATAAAGAAAAACTGTTGCTTCGGATGCCTCAGACGAAATCATAGCGTGAAAAATTGTAGATTATTCATCAAATGTTTGTTATGCGGGAGAAAACATTTTCCTATATTGTGCCCGGATTTACCTTCAAATAAATCATCTGTGAATGACAAGGTAAATGAATCACAAAAGGAACAATCTGGCGATATGGAAAATGTCCTCACTAGCCTTAATAGTTGTACTGAAACCTTATTGCAAACTATTATCATTCGACTAGTAAAAGATGGAAAATCAATGCTGGTAAGAGCACTGTTAGATTCGGCTTCCAAAGGTCTTATATTTTATCAACTCATGCGAAACAAATGAATTTTGAAAAGGTTCGAGAAGAAACAATCATACAGGGTGTTTTCGGAGGTTCAGAAACAGAAGCGCACGTTCACAGTTCATTTGAGGTCTTCATAGAGAGTTTAGATAAATCATTCCAATTGAAATTCGAAGCTCTAGATCAACCAAGAATTTGTAACTATATACCGAGACTTCAAAATAAAAAGTACATAGATTATTTGAAAAGTAAAAACATAACAATTTCAGACTCAGACTCAAAATTAAATGAAATTGTAATTCTTTTGGGAGCTGATGTTATAGGCAAATTGTTTACTGGTGTAATTGAGAAGGTAGACGAAGAATTGTTTGCCATAAAAACTCGTCTTGGGTGGCTCTTAATGGGGAAGCAGCAGAAAATAAGTAATTGTTTTTCAATTTCATCTTTATCTAGTTTTCAAATACCAGATTTATGGAGTTTAGAAGTTTTGGGTATAAGGGATTCTTCAGAACAGAAAACAAAGGAACATTTACAAATTGAGACCATACAGCATTTCAATGAAACGATAATTTTAACAGATGAAAATAGGTATCAGGTTTGCCTTCCCTGGGTAGAAGGTCACCCAAAACTCATGAACAATTTTGATAAAGCAGAAAAGAGATTATTCACTGTAACAAGGAAGCTTAAGGATTCCAATAAGTATTCAGAATATCAACAAGTTTTTCGAGAGTGGGAAAAATTGGATATTATAGAAAGGGTTCCAGAAAATGAAATAGATAATTATGCGTATTATTTACCTCATCACGCAGTAATAAAAGATACAAGCGCGACCACCAAAATCAGACCTGTGTTTGACGCATCTGCAAAGGATAAAAAGGGCCATTCTTTGAATGAATGTCTTGAAAAGGGGCCAAATTTGATTGAACTCATACCAACAGTTTTATTACAGTTCAGACTAGGGGCGATTGGTGTAATTGCAGATATAAAAAAGGCTTTCCTGCAGATTAGCTTAAAAAAAGAAGATAGGGATTTTCTGAGATTTCTCTGGTGGGAAGATGAGGACAATTACAAGAAAATGATATATAGGCATCGTAGAGTAGTTTTCGGAGTTTCTTCAAGTCCATTTCTCTTAGCAGCAACAATTAATTATCATTTGGAAAGAGTACCAGACTATTTGAAAGAAACAGCTAGTAAACTCAAAAATTCATTCTACGTAGACAATTGTGTCACGAGCGTATAAAACATGTCTGATTTGTTGAAGTTCAAGGAAGAATCTAATAGGATCATGTCCAGTGCACAGTTCGAACTCAGGGGTTGGATTCATTCGTTCGGAAAGTCAAATGTTGATGTCACTTGCGAAGAAAATGTGTGCTCAGTATTGGGTTTATCTTGGAATTTCAAGAATGATACAATTTTCTGTGATATAAACTCCCTTACTGAAGTAAATAATATTCCTAAAACGAAGAGAGGTTTATTGTCAATTTCCCAAAGAATATTTGATCCCATTGGATTTACTTGTCCAGTAACTTTGATTCCAAAATTAATTTTACAAAAAACTTGGAAATTGAAACTCGGCTGGGATAAGGAATTACCTGAAAATATCGTCAAAGATTTTGAGAATTGGTTGAAGCAAATTCCATGGTTGAGTTTTTGCGTAATACCCAGACATATATGTGATTATCCCTTGAATGATACGGTGAATACTTTACATGTATTCTGTGATTCAAGTAAGACAGCTTATGCCACTTGTATTTTTCTACGTTCAGAGAAGAACAGAGTCGTATCACTTCAGTTGATTCAAGCAAAAACAAGAATCGCTCAAATAAAACCAATCTCTATACCAAGATTAGAATTATTAGCTGCAGTAATAGGTGTCAGACTTTGTCAGTCAGTAAAAAAGGTTGAAATATTTTCTTCCATGAAAACCTATTATTGGTCAGATTCAATGGTAGTACTTTCATGGATCAAAACTAAAGAAGATTGGACCACTTTTGTCGGTAATCGAGTCAGGGAAATATGTTCCATTAGTGATCCTGTTGACTGGTTCCATGTACCTGGAAATATGAATATTGCGGATTTGCTATCTAGGGGATGTAGTGCTAAAACTCTTTCAGAAAATAAATGGTGGAGTGGTCCAGAATGGTTGAGAAACAGTACAGAATTTTGGCCACAATCGGAAATTTCTTGCTCTGAGGAAGAATTATTGTCTGAAAAGAGAAAATCTATCATTGCATCGGTTGTACATGAAACAGCAAAATTCGCCAAATATTTAAAGTACTTTTCCAAATATTCGAAGATTGTGAGGATGGTTACATGGATATTCAGATTTTGTTTCAATGCGAAGAATAAGAAGGAAAGAAAATCGGGTGAACTGACATGTGAAGAAGTTGAAAGGAGTGAAATTTTTCTTTTAAGAATGATTCAACATGAAAGTCTTGGAAATATAGATACAGATGTTGTGCAGAATTTACAAGTGCTGAAAGATGAAAATGGTGTGCTGAGGGTAAAAACTAAGTTGCTTTTGAGTGAAGATACTGAAGATTTCAAATGCCCAATTTTATTACCTAATCACCACGATATAGTTCACAGACTGATTTTTGAGCAACATTGTTTATCATGTCATGCTGGTCTCAAAACACTTCTCGCTATTTTGAGGGAAAAGTTTTGGATTTTGAAAGCCAGAAGAACTGTGAAACAAGTCATTTCAAAATGCGTCGTTTGTAAAAGATTCAACCAAAAAACAGTTGAAACGCCTTTTGCACCATTACCAAAAGATCGAATAAAAAATGCTGCCACGTTTGAGGTTACTGGTATGGATTATGCAGGTCCACTTTTCTTGAGAGGTGGCGAGAAGGCATGGATATTATTATTCACCTGTGCTGTTTATAGAGCGGTACATTTTGAACTTGTGACATCACTCTCCACAGAGGCCTTTATTCGTGCTCTCAGAAGGTTCATTGCCAGACGAGGTAGAGTCTCCACAATTTATTCTGATAACGGGACAAGTTTTGTGGGTGCTAATAATTTATTGAAGAGAATCGATTGGGAAGAGATTCTGAAACTCTCTTCAGTGAAAAGAATTCGATGGATTTTCAACGTTCCCACAGCCGCATGGTGGGGAGGATGGTGGGAGCGATTGGTAAGAATTACGAAAGAGCTCTTGAGGAGGAATTTGGAAAAAGCTAGCGTCACGTATGAAGAATTGATGACAATATTGTGTGATTGTGAAATAATAATCAATTCCAGGCCCTTGACGTATATCTCAAATAATGATGAATTGATCCCTCTCAGTCCTTTGCAGTTTCTGCAGAGTATACAAGTAATGAAGTCCCAGACCTTGATACTATAGATAGACAATACTTACTGGGACGACAAAAATATCTGCAAACTGTAAGGGACAATTTGAGAGGGAGATTCAGGAAGGAGTACTTAGCAGAACTGGTTCATTATGGTCACAGAAAGGAGGCCAGAATTCTACCAGGGGACATTGTATTACTGGAAGTGGATAACAAGAAGCGCGTGAATTGGCCTTTAGCAAGAGTCCTCCAAATTTATCCTGGAAAAGATAATGTAGCGAGAGTAGCTAAGTAAAATTTTCGGGAGGTGAACTACTTCGACCTTTTCAGCGGTTGTTCCCCTTAGAAATTTCTGCTTCGGATAACGAAGAAATACTAAGTCTTGGAGAGAAAGTCGTTCCTCAGAAGAAACAACTCGATTCTGAGGAAGAAATTGACCAGAAATCAAATTCCGATACACAACCCAACGGTAGTAAATTAGAGAAGCAAACTGTCACTACAAGATATGGACGTGTAGTGAAAGTGCCCAAACATTTCGATGAGTAGTGTTTTTTATCTATTTTCAATTCCGTGAATTGAAAAGGTGGGAGTATGTTGGAAAACACTCTGTAACCACCCAAATAATTATAAAAGTGTAGGTTGGGGTAATTGTTGTGCGGAATTAGAAATTGTTTTTTAATTTTGCTGACACTTGTCAAGTTTGAATAAAAGTTGTATTTTTGTCCAATAAAGTCATTTTCTTAACTGATTTCTCCTATTCTCAACAAATATCATTCGAATGCAAATAATTCGGTTATGAAAATTGTCCGGCTATGCCCATCACTAGTAGTAATGTAAAACACTCACAATAAGCAAATTGTAAAATCACTTTGTGTGACATTAACATCGCCACCAATGTCAAAAGGTTTGACACTAGAGATGAATGTTTCAGATGAGGAAGCAGTCAGTATTATTAGATACATAACTCTTCTTATTAAGTAACACAAAAAGACAATTTAAGTATTGTAAATTATAGTGACTTTATTTTGTGCTTAAACTGAAGAAAGCAAACGTCCAAGTTACTACACAAAGCGGCAGTGGCTTTATTATTGACATCAATCTTCAATAGAAGAGCTTGGTAAAAAATATAATATGCCACTACTATTGCATGCATTATCGGGTTGTTACAAGTCCAATTATGCGTATGGTAAATGTAAGATGACAGCACTTAACTTACTGCGAAAACATGATATGCAATCATTGGCGTAACTAGGATTTTTGGCTGGGGAGGGCCAGGCCCTCCAACTAACCATAGTCAATACCTATGTATACCTATGAAGACACACATACATGTATTTGCTTGTTCTTTGACACTGTTATACCAGGGGGTAGCCCCGTATATTTCTGCGATCTAATAAAACAAAGGTGTGTGGCCAAAATTTGTTTTTATTATTGTTTCACAAAATATTCGCCCTTAAACTCTAAACATTTACGCATTCGGCAAAACCAATTTTCAAAACATAAATTCTTCTCTTCTTGAGTCACTTGAGAAACGAGGTTTTTGAAGCTTTCCGCAGCACATATGGGAGTTCCAAATCGCACACCACGCGTTTCATCCAATAATGGAGAAAATAGAAAGTAATCGGAAGGTGCTAGGTAGGGACTGTATGGGGGATAACTTAGCATCATTAACCCAGAAGTCTCTAAAAATTATTTTGTTTGATGTGCGGTATGATTAAGAGCATTGTCATGGTGCAGAACGATCTCACTCCTTGGGCGCCCTAACCGAGATTTTTGAATAACGTCGGGCAGCCATACTGTGGTGTACCATTCTGCGATAACCGTGCATTTATTTTCAAGCACGACAGTTGTGATAGGTCCTAATTTTGAAAAGAAGCAACTAGTAGTTTTCCTACCAACTATTTGAGATCGCTTCACTTTAAGTGGATTAGGATCTGTTGGAAACATCCGTTGTGCAGACTGCCGCTTAGATTCGGGTTCAAATGCATATATCCAGCTTTCGTCACCAGTTATGAGGTAAACTGCTTTAGATCTACCTTCGTCAAATATTTCTTATACCGTTCCATATGTTGTTGTGTTTCTGTTAAACTGTGTGGTATCCACCAACAACAGAATTTTATTACACCCAAATGATTATGTAAAATCTTGTTTATTGCAGTCATGTCGATTTCCATGATGTTTTCAATAATTCTATATGTGAGTCGATTGTCCTCCTGAATCATTCTTCGTACAGCGTCTGTGTTCGTTTCGGTAACTGCTGAAATTGGTCCTCCTTCGCGAAAATCGTGACTGAAACTCGATCATATTTAAATTCGTTAAACCAGCAATAAAGAGTCATCTGATGCGAAGGCGCTTGGTCACCAAAAGCAGCACGAAGTCATCCAGAGCTTTCGTTCGGAGATACGAAACTTTGAAAGGCATGGTAAATCATGGCTCTAAAATTTTCTTTCGTTAAATTCCTTTTTGCTGCACAACACTTATTACAAAATTAACTGTATAATAACTGTTGTAATTATCAAAAGTAAATTTGAACTGTTAAACTAGAAAACAACAACCATTTGTTTCATGGCAAGTTTGATGCCCATGGT